>OZ034971.1:45897503-46087377 GCA_964030785.1 Siderastrea siderea | reverse complement strand
GATATATCCATATCCAATGGATAAACGTTAACTACCCCAATTGTGAGCTAGCTACCCTTTGAACATCTGGGGTTTCACTGACCTGGGACCTGAGACGTGAGACCTGAGAGCTGGGACCTGGGACCTGGGACCTGGGACCTGGGACCTGGGACCTGGGACCTGGGACCTGGGACCTGGGACCTGGGACCTGGGACCTGGGACCTGGGACCTGGGACCTGGGACCTGAGACCTGGGACCTGGGACCTGCGTTTTGTACCTGCCGCTTTTGAGGTTAACTTGGAAAAATGCAGGCTCTTATATGCGGTTTTTTTATGTGCAGGTTTTTACTACGTACTACCAGTACGTGTGGTGCAGTTTGAAATTAATGAAAATACGGTATATTTGGGTAATTAAACATGAGACAACATATGTTCAAATTTGTCCGATTAAAGGAATGGTGACGGATACCTTTTCCCTTCCATAACCAAACTTAACTTTTTACTTTACTGTTAAGCACTGGCTGCGGATTCGCAGCACCGGAATAAAAGACATTTCAGAATGACTTTCATAGTCAGTACACCACACTTCAAGAGGGTCAGGATACCAAAAAATGTTTTTCTGGGTGCCTCTTGAACCAATCAACCTCAGCAAGAACAAAAGTTAACTTTCGTCTTTTGCAAAAGTCTTGCTTCGCAAGCACATCATTTGTCAAGAATCTCCGAACTCTTCCTGGTCTGCACTCCCCATTGTACCGGTTGGCTACAACGCCACAGTTGTTGGAACATCTGTAAATACCGCCTCTGATTCGAGCTCTTGAGAAACAGTCAAAGAGTCTTTGAACATCAACTATCTCACAATTAGGGAGCAAAGTCCGGTACATCTTGGTTAGTTGAGAAGTATCATCTTCATTAAAAGCAATTCTCTTAATAGGTGACAAGGGAACAGCCACTTCCTTTGGATTCTCACTTAAAGTAAAGTGCACTGTTACTGGATCTCCATACACAAGACTTGACCTGTCAAGGCAAGATCGTTCTGCATTCAGCATCTCACCTACGCTACCACTCTGAGTACCCAAAAGAAGGGGCCGAAATTCACTGTACTCATGATCATCTGTAAAGTCAATAATACGAAGCTTGTTATCTCGTAGAAATCTTCGCATCAACTGAATACCTACAAGAAATAAACAACATAATAATAATAATAACACTAATAATAATATTAATTAATTTCAAAAGAATAGCACATACATGTAAATCTGTCCTCTTATGTCCAAACCTCCTGAGATTAATTCTCACTATTGTTAGATAATTATGTATAAAATATGAAAAATTGATCTGTAAAGGTGTACTAAGTATGCTTTAATGCTACCCATACAGCGTACTTAAATGAAAGTTGATCAGGTAAACAAACCCTTCCATGTGAAGACGTGTAGCTCACTGGCATGATGACACTGAGTGGAATTATTATTACTGTTTAATACCAATTGTGTAGGCAACTCCCAGTGTATGAGAGATGCCATTAACTATCCATTCTTTCCATTTACATGTTGTGGCCTCTCAGCTAATAGGATAACCTATTGCCTAGTTAAAATTTCACTGAGGTTAGCATTTGCAAAAGTCACCCAGAATTGGCCAGCTTAATTTCTTCTGGTAAATTATTGGGATATTTTACGGGATTCATGGAAAACGGAGGAAAATGCAAACATTTGTGAACTGGTTTGATAGAGTAAATTGGCCACGTAAGAAATCCCAAAGGTGACTCTTCGAGTGTTAGTTCTTGTGACGAAGTGCTAGTGATTGAAACATCAGCTTTTAATTTTCTTTGTAGTACAGTGGTTGATTCACCCGATAAACTTCGTTAACAAATCCAAATTTTTTATTGCACTTCCCCACCGACACACCGCCACAGTTTATTTAAAAACTCCTCCTTTATTCATTTGAGGAAAATGCTAAACTTGTAATCAAGAAACATAGTTTGATCGTCAAAAATACATGTATAACCCAAAGGAATCCTTTATCGGTTAATGGTAGGGTACATTGCCACCCTAAATTTGTGTCATGGTGGCCAAGACATTTATACTGTTACCTTTAGGAACTTTGGATTAATTTTCATGGGTGTAAGAGGGCCGTTTTCAGTTGAGTGTTGAAAGTAATATTGTGTTTGCCTTGGTTTTGCTTCACTAGATTCTATGATTGGTGATAAAAACTTGTGCCACTTTTTCAACCAATCAGGCATAAAACCAAAACCAATCGTGACAATCTTTCTTGCATGCGTTTTCGTGTGCTTGATGATAATTGTATGCAATTGCTCAAAGTTCTCATTCGTTCATTGTGTTGTTTGTACATGTATCTGTTGTGATTGGTTAGATAAATAACTTCCAATTGGTTTGGTGTCCTTTGCCTCTCCATGGATATGTTGTAATTTAAAAGGACGTTAGGTCAAAATGTATTCAAACTAGTTTGATCCGTATTTTCCTTTGTTACATAATCCTAAGACAAAGGAAAATATAAATCAGTTGAAACTAGTTTGAAAACATGTTGACCCAAAATCATTGCAAACTACAACAGATACAAACTAAACCTCAAGTACAAAATGCACATGACAGCCACTCACCGATGTTGTGATTGTTCTTGTGATACGATCCTAGGATACCATTGTACCTCTCAAATGAGAAACACGAGAATGAATACACTGGCCCATAGTCTCTGATGCAATCCTCAAGATGACAGCTTAGGTGCATGTTTGGAGTACACAATTCAGGGCCATATAGTTTTTCAAATGTTTACAAAACTCTATGATCTTTGATTCTGCCTCTGAACATTGCGTAAATGTGACTGTCTGACAACAAATCAAGCGACAGGCATTGACAAAACACATCCAAGCATCCTAATCGTCTTGAGGTAAAATTCCCTTCAATGCAAAAGCTGAATAGTACATAACCCAGTTCTTCCACTGGTCTGCCGTTAATCTACTGAATTCATTCGAAATTTTTGAAAGAATCCTTCCAATTTCTGGTGGTGGAACAGTAGCATCAACTCTCTTTTGTTAAAATGTTAAAATGTTTATTTTAAAATGTTTATTTTATTTGTTTTTGTTAAAAGTTAAAATGTTTATCACTGATCAGTTTTCTTTCTTCTTCCAAATCTTTGAGCTTGTTTTTGCCAGTCCGAGGAAAAGGTCGTGCACAAGATCAATTATGACAAATCGCACCTCGTTCCCCGGTCTTCAGAAAGAGACAGTTTTGTTTTTGGTTGTGCTTTAGGCAATCCCGATGCAGGAATTCCGTGCAATTTAAAAGCTACTACAAAGCAACTCTAAAACAGCATTGGAAATTTATTTTCATCAAAAGCGATGTTCTTCAGTTCAATGTGATTATATTTGACCGCTCGCCCATTAAGTACTCTATCCAGAATTCTGGCAATACATAGTTTTGTTGTAAAGGCCGTCAACTTTACCGGCACAACAAGAAAATATTACTGAAAATATACCGTGAATTTAAAAGAAAAGATTTCTTTGTCGCGTCCAATTTTTAAATAAGCACCACCCTCGAATAAGCGCCACATTTGAGGGGCGAAAAATTTGATAAGCGCCGCGGCGCTTATTCGAGTAAATACGGTATATGAGTATACCGTCTACTTTTTAATCATCATATTGTATTAACACCTTGGTACATTTTGCTCGTCGGTTAGGCAATGAGGGAAATAACGGGCAGCGGAGGCATCTTTTCTCTAGGGTTCATCTCTGGTCTGACTGACCATATTTTAGCCTGAGTTTATTTGTGAAATCTGGAAGGAGAAAAGCGTCTTCCTTTAACTTGCATTTGTAAATATAGTAATTGCGCATAAATTAATGGGCGTGTACATTAATTGCGTTGAGCCACTGAGCAATGTTATCGATGAATCGTTTCGAAAAGTGGCGATGGGTGAACGTATCAACAAACTCAACAGAGTCTGGTTCGACACCGAATAGACACTCTTTATCAGGCCTTACTCCAACTCGCAGAAACGTTCTTGTCTAAGAATTATTCTTTGTGATCTGATTGTGGGCCACCACAAAGCTCATAGAACGCCTCATAGGATTAACAGCTGCGTGGCAACAAGGTCCAGTGACTGACTTGGAGCTTTCTAAGAGCTGCATGATACCTGGGGCAATGGTAACTACACGATAATCGCGAAAAATGGAAGGTGTATCAATTATTTTCCCTGCTGGACCCTAACTTTTGCCCCACTTACCTGACTCAGCTCTTTAGATTCTCCTATTTCACTCAGCCATCATTACGTGGTGGAATGACAACATATCAATCACGAAAAAGAGAAAGCGTATCGATTATGTTTCCTGCTGGCCCCTTTTTAACTTTCCCCCCACGTATCTTGCAATTTTTTAGATTCTCCTATTTCACTGGACTACCATTACGTGGTGGAATATTAACAACTTACCGTACCCAAATTGTGAATTAGCCAATCAGAAGCCTTGTTTACTGTCATGATTTTCTACGATATCAAGTCACTGACCTGATATCCTACGATATCATGGACAGTTTGTGAAACTCGCATTTCTTTTGCAGACTTTAGAGGCGAAAATTACAACAGAAATACAACGAAACGTAAAACTATTACATTTGTTAAACGAGAAAGTAATTTGTTTAACGGTAAGAGAAGGGAAAAAAATACAATTTCGCACCAAAATTGGAAGCGGCTAAACTGGCGGGCGCTCGTGTGAACTTTACGGACAGCGCTGAAACGTTTTTGGTTTCAAAACGGAGCCGGATTTTCCAAATTTCTTTCTTAACTTGGACTTCCAAGTTTCAGAAAATGAAACTCCAAACAAAAGAATTAAATAAAATGGCAGATGAGGAGTTGGAGAAGAGTATTGACGACCAGAAAAGTGTAAATACATGTCGCTCTACAACGCCTGACTGATCACGGTAACTGAAAAAAAACGAAAACGCCGGGTTTTAGGACGAATTTGGGTACGGTAAATACCTAATCGCACCTTTTTTGGTACGCTTCAGCAGCATATCAAGCTCGTTTGGTCTCACCATGGGTATTTTGGCTCGACTGCGTCTCGCCAAAATATGAACCATGGCTCGACCAAACTCGCCCGATATGCCGCCGAAGCGTACCAAAAAGGTACGATTAGGTATAAATATCAATCACCAAAAAAGAGGTCTGTTGCATGCGAAGCAAAGCGTTAACTGCAGGTATCATGTAGCTCTTTAGAACCTGCACTTTCATCCTGCCTTCTTTTGTCTCACCTATCACGGAGCTTTTTAGATTCTCCTATTTCACTGGACCACCATTACGTAGTGGAATGGTAACAACATATCAATCACAAAAAATAGAAATTGTATCGATTATGTTCCGTACTGGCCCGCTTTTCGCTTTTGCCCCACGTATCACGCAGCTCTTTAGAATCTCTAATTTCATTGGACCATTATTGGGTGGTGGGCACCACGCAGCTCATAGAACGCCTCACATGGTTAGCTGAGTAAACAGCAAGCCAAGGAAAAGCAAGCAACAGATTGCAACAATGGTGCCTAGCCTTGAAAACGTTGCAGTTGCGTGGTAACAAGGTCAGATTAAGTTGCAGGTTCTAAAGAGCTGCCCGACAACTGGAAGGGGCACATTTTTATTAGGGTCAAAGCGTGATCTTTATATGTCAATAAATTGCATGTTTACTTAACAGATAAAAACCTTAATTGCCATAAACCTTTAAAGTAAATAAAGCTGCCGCAAATAAACCCTTTGCTGCTCAGGCAAAAGTGAGGACGAGATACAGAAACGTTCAGCCTACCACGCAGCTCTTAAAACGCTTCATAGGATTAAGAGCTGTGTGATAGCAAAGTCCAATGAAATTAGAGCGGTAAAGAGCTGCGTGATAGTAATGAACGTTTATGAACTCGTCCTCACTACTGCGTGAAAGTTTTAGTCTGCGACTTAAATTTTCAACCAAAGAATCCCAACAGGTCAACCTGGGTTAGCTCACACAGATATTCTTTTAAAAGGCCTTGCTATACTGCTGAAGAGAAAGGATTGTTTATGGGCGAAAATTTTATTATCAATTGCGAAATTGACATCTCGATGTTCTGCTCAAAATTTAGCACATTTCGGATCGAAAGCAACCAATCGTAGACGTGACAGTTTCCCGAGCGTTCATGATCAGACGGTCACGGTGTCAAAATTTTTCGAACGTGCATTGTCTGCCTGCTTCAAGGTTATTGGTTGTTTACAAAAAAAACTTTGCTATCTTTTGTTTTCGATTAGCGTCGCTATTGGTCAGTTTTCTTCCAACTGGCCCGGTTGGAGTAGCCGCATTGTAAGCTCATCTTCTACATCAGTTTCAACGCGCCTGTGAAGTCATACAAGGCAAATTTACCTTCTTCACGTTTCAAGACAAAGGTATGACACCTGTGGCTAGAATTGTACTGGGCAACACGTTTCCGCTGAAAGAGGTAGATGCTTTTGGCAATGCGCGGTGAAAAACCCAGCAGACAACACACTGGCGCGAGCAGTTATTCAGCCTCTATTGGAAGTTAAACTTCCCAAACTATTCGATTTTACAAGACATGAAGGTGGAGAATGGTCTCGTTGGTTAAAAAGATTTGATCTTAGACACATTCAACGCTGAAAACCCACAATAAAGTCCTAACTCAACAAGCTAATGACGCAACCTATTCACTTAGTAAGCCTCATGTCCAGTTGTTTCTGTTGGCTACGCGACACCAAGGGGACTAACGCAAGTGTCTAACGACGACAACAATTAAACCAAAAACGACCATTTTATTCACTGGAGAAAAATGTCTGCTTGGTCGACGCGTAACCATGTGATCAAGCTCTTAAACTCAAGATGGCCACCAAAGTTGTTGGAGGTCTTTTCTTTCTCGTGGCGAGTGTTGACTGTTAGCTCGAGAAGTAACACAGGAGTAAAAGCCCAAGGAACGAGAACAACGTAAGGGTTATAAGTTTCAGACAAGGTCGGTTGTGGATGGATAGGACCATTTGTTTTTGTGTTCACCACCTATACCTTATTTGTTTTGAGAATCGTTTCAGCACTTAAGCTGGCGACACCATTTGTTCCTAAAACATCGTTTCTTTCACTTTAGACTGAAGATCATAGATGTTTAGTGTCGGATATGAAACGAGCTCTAACATTTATTATTTCGTCTGAAATCGCTCGTTTGACAGATTTTAGCAGATGGGACATGGTTGTAATTGCAAGAAACTGGACATTTTACTCTCCATAATAAGAGATTTCTAAGAAAGTCTGCAGCAGTGGGGGAAACAGGTCTAGGAAAATGTAATGCCATTTCTAATCGGTGTGAACGCGAGTTAAAAAAATAGCAAGTTGTTAGACAGTATTTTGCATTGCAGAATAATATCGTGCCTGACGTCCACCGTTACGGGTAATTTTTGTTAGCATTGTACCAGTTCTCAATTATAGAGTATCCTTCTTAGCAAAAGAAGCTAAAAGAAGTCCATTACTTTGGTGTGGAGTTGGTGCCTGCATTGTGTACCGCTAGAAAAATATTATTAATGCATATATAAACAAAATTACACAAAGAATCAACTGTTTCAGATTCTCACACTCCAATAAAAGTTGTTTGTTGTAATTGTAATCTTGTTTTACTCAAGGGCAACCCCTTTCAGGATGGTCAAACATCTTATATGCCTAAAGAAACTACACTATTCTACTTCGATTCTTATTGGCTGTTAGAAGGCAATGATTATTTTGCACTTAACTGCAACTACTTGATTGAAAATTAGTTATAGATCACTAAAAACTGCAGGCCACTACGGCCTCACCAAGAATTGTGAACATCAGTTTGCATTAGTCTTCAGTAGTAGGCAGCACAGAGTCCTAAAGAGCTTTGAGCATAATAAAAAGAGATTTGAATTAATCAATTATTTTGATTTTTGAAGGTATATAACCTGATTTCCAGGGATGTGAGAAATGTCCAACTGTTTTGTTGCTCTTACAGTTGACGACTTGCCAGTTCAGGACACGTTTTGTGCTACTTTGAAAGTTCTTTCAAAATTATTGCACAAATATAAACTGGTTTCCAGGGATGTGAGAAATGTCCAACTGTTTTGTTGCTGACCCAGAGTAATTGCACTCACCTAAAGGCTCATACAATGTTTACCCTGTAGGCTGAGACTATTTAACAAAAACGTCTCGCTTGCAGAGTGAGGTATAAATTCTGAACTGTATTAGTAGCCACATAATAACAGCTACAAATAATTCAGCTGTACAGTAAAGCTGGTCTATTATTCCAACTAGTGAGTTTAAAACTGAACAATCACACTGTAAAATGTCATTACAGCTGACATTTCATATATTTCAATAAACAATCCTGGGTGCATTGAAAAACATTTAATTGAGCAAAATCCTAAAAGAAGTAAACCAGTTGCAATCATGATTTGATTCCATTATAAGTGTCTTCACTATAGAACTAAAGTTTGCAAACCTTGTCATTAAATACACTTGTTGGTATGCAGCTGCACATCCCGACAACAGCTTACTAGCATCAAGACTCCACTATAATTAACTTATATCTGAATTACAGTGGTCTTGACAATCATGCAGTAAAGGAGTCACCCCCCCCCCCCCAAATAATAACAACAACAACAAGTTGAGAAGATACACGATACGAAGTGCTGCTGCAAAGATCTTGTTTATTTGCATTCTGTTCACAAAATAATGTCCCTTCACATGTGTACATTCATCACCATGCAACATAAATAATGTCCTGTTGCCAATGTGTGTTTCCATTTTTTTATGCGCAGTCTTCCACGAAAACGTTTTCATCTTGAATTGGTCTGAAAAAAAAAAACAAGCATATGATACAAATGTCGACATTAAATCAGTTTTGAAATTAATCAACATGCACCTCTTGGATCCAGCCTTTGTACAACTGACAACACTTGAAAACAAAGGCAAGTAAGCATTTTTTTACTCTGATTGACAAAGGAGGGTGTAAGGTGGTAAGATCTGAGACAGCTTACATTTTGAAAGCATTTAGTAAGACAGACTATCATTTTGGACAAAAATTATGTTAACACTAAAAAGAAATTTGATGACCTACCAGAAACTACCCTGCACCCAGCATTTCTGGGGCAAAGACAACACCTAAAGGTAAAGCAGGGATTATGAAAGTTATTTTCAAAAAATATTTAAGTCAAGTTTGATTGCCATGTGCCTGTGTCTATGACAAGCATCATTTTCCTAGTGTTAGCATAAAAAATTATGAACTCTCATGACTGCCAATTTTGGGCCAATGATATTGCAATTTTTGTCCATGACCATAATAACTGTAGGAACATTACTTTTTTATGTACTTAAAACAGATCAGAGTTAGCAATGGCATATCCAGATGAGCTTATCATTGTAATAAAAAAAATAAAAACCAGTAGATTCACTATTCACTGGTTTTAAAGGTGTTAAAGTATGGGATACTCAAATTAATGGGTTCCCAAATCACCACTGAGATCAGTGGGTGTAAGGGGAAGATGCTTGTGTGTAGGGGAGGATGTTGTAAGTGTAAAAAAATGAGGGAGCAAAAACTGCAGTGCAGCAACCTGAACCTCATTAAATTAAATTAAAATAAAAGGAAATTTGAACAAAAGGAAATAAAATTAAATGAAAGCAAATAAAAGAGATTGAGTAAAACAGTCTACACGTATCAGGAAATGATCACTTCCCTGCCACCCTCTCCAAGCCAAGCCATATATCTACAGAAAGCCAAGAAATCGCCTTTTTACCCCTTTATAATTTCTTTTTGGACCAGGTGGCATGATACTTCAGGGACCGCGCAGAGGGAGGGGCTGGGGAGGCTTTACCGTGTGCAAAATTAAATAAATAAAATAAAACAAAAATAATAAAAAATAAAGAAGCCAAGCAGCAAAAAAAAAAAAAAACGTTAGTTCGTAAGGGACAAAAGTTGCTGGACTCTCAGATGAGTTAACGAACAGACATTGTCATAAAGAATTAGATTTAAGTGGCGATAATTATCAAATAATTTTTCAGTTGCAACCTTATGCTAGTACAGGTTTTTTGTATTTTAAATGGCTTCTTTCTGCAAGCGGACCCCCAGGCGTGTAATTTGGTAATTGGTAAATTTCGATCCTAACTCATCACTGGGTTAAGTTCAGTTATAAGGCGATTCCCAAACAAATTGTTCGGTTGATTGTCGAGTCCAGTTGATAAAGGTGCGATAATTACAGTTTCAACCTTGATCTTTAACAATGAGCATGAAATAATTTTGTCTTTTTACTCGTCCTGCTTTTGGCTCAATCAGCGAAAAGTCCGCCTTTTAATATAAGGTTTCAAGGATCGGTTGAGCAGTCGTATCGCAAATTTTGTTGAGCAACGTTTCTTTATGGCAACATTTTGTCATCATAAATACTTTAAACGGAGAATTGTGCACAATATACCTGACATCGGCGCGGAGACAATAGTGTCGACTATAACTGAAAGGTGTGTTAACTACAGTTATCATTAGCTAATTGTAGAGGACAATGCTATGATGGAGCCAGCAACATGCTTGCACATAAACCTGGTGTAATGATAAGAATCCAGGCCTTCAACCAAAGGCTTATCCTACTCACTGTCATGGACACTCGCCAAGTTTAAGTGTGAAGGACACACGAAAAACTGTAAGTTGTCATCAGATGCTATGGACACAGCAAAAGAAATCGTTTCCCTCATAAAGTTTTCTTCAAAACGAGAAAATCTTCTAGGGGAAATAAAAGAAAACCTTGAGAGACCTGAATCTGAAGCCAAGGGCATAATAGGTCTTTGCCCTACTAGATGGACAGTACGCGCAAGCTGTTTTCAGTGAATCCTGGACAATTATGCAGCTCTTCTTCAGGAGTGGATAATTTCCCTTGATGAGAAACTCCAGTCCGTTATACGTGGAAGGATCATTGGATGCCAAGCACTAATTAACACTTTTTGACTTCTTCTTCGGGTTGAATTTGGACGATTTTCTCTTCTTGATATTGCAAACGAATTAACAGATCGTAGTAGTAACAGAAAGCGAAATTTTGGTATCTTTAAAGCATCTGATGTGCAGTAAATATCAGCCGCTGTCTTATTACTTCACCAGTTTTGCTATATTTTTTATACACAGTTGAGTTGACGGCAGCACAGGCAAAATCATTAGATTATTGGGTTATTTATAGTAATTAAAGGTTGCCGGATATCAATGGTACTACAGTCAAGGATATTTCAATTTAGTGATATGGAATTAAAGGATCCGATAGCAACAGCACTGAAAATTTGGCAATAAAAATTTAGTTTGCTATTTACAAATGCATTTCCCATCATTTTAGAGGAAGTAAAATCAAAATTTTTAAGCATGCCACCCCACCCCCACCCCCCGATTTGGCTCATGCGATCGTCTTTCGCCCCCCCCCCCCCAACTTAAAAACTTGCTGCGCAGGCCCTGAACTTACGCTTAGCAGAAACGTTCAAATCGCTGACCTTTCCTATGCCATTTTTCTTCGCGAGGCAGCATCTTCCGACGTCGACTGCAGAAAAATAAATCAACTGGCAGCATTTGTTGAACTGCCCCAGGATGCTAAATTGTCTACAGAATATGATCCACTTAATAACGAGGACAAATCTAATTTCTCGCAGATGTGAAAAAAAGCCATCTGCCTATCACCACAACACGGCAGCCATCACTCCTTCTTCTTATTCTCTTCTCGCGGGCATATTCGCTTCTGAACCAATTACATCGCTGGAAACCTGACACATTATTTTTTGTGCCGCGCATGCGTACTACATTTTTCGCCAGTGAAACAATTTTATGAGTCCGCGACGTGCGCATGCGCGCACGACGGCCACCTAATAAGAGGTTCTAAAGACCTGCGCGATACCTGGCTGACGGAAAACTTAGGGTCGAAGTGCGATCTTTATATCTCAATATGATACATGCATGTATACTTATCAGATAAAATTCTTAAGAGCGACTTTCCACAAATATCGACCTAACAGTGGCACTCTGAAATTCTTAGTTATCGCCCATAGTCAAAATTTGCTTTATCTTAGAGCTAAAATTTGGTTGCAAAAAACTCTCAGTTATAGCGTGTTTTTGAAAATCTGTTTCGCCCATAGAAGTAACCTGGATTTTTACAAATTTCTTTGTTAGTCAGTACAAGAAGGCGTAGGAAAACCACACATGTTATTTGAAGTTTCGTATCTAGTTCTGGTTTGATATGCGAACCGATCAAATTTTGGAAAAATTGCGTCTCACCGGAAATGGATTTTGAGCTCAACTGGGGCAAAATGGTTTTTCTCAAATTTTCACGAAAGGAAGCCATATTTGGAAAAACTAACTACAGCCCGTTTAGTTTTTCACTAGGGCCTATCTATGAGCAAAATATGAGCGAAATCGATTTTTCCACTTGTGCCACCAAAAGTCGATATTGGTCGATATTTGTGGGAAGTTGCTCTTAACTTGTCTGCTTTGTCTGTTTTCTGTTTCCTCATATTGTTCCAAGACCTTTTAAAAGACAATTTGTGTGAGCTCACACAGCTTGATCTCTTCAGATTCTTTGGCTTAAATTTAAGCAAAGTACTTTAAATGCTGTTTTCTGTTTTCTCACATTTTTCCGAGGCCTTTTAAAGGACTATTTGTGTGAACTATCACAGCTTGATCTGTAGGGATTTTTTGGCTTCAAGTTTGAGTACAATATTTTAAAAATTGTTTTCTATATTCACAGATTGTTTCAAGGCCTTTTAAAGGAATATCTGTGGGAGCTAACACAGGTTGATCTGTTCGGATTCTTTGGTTGAAAATTATAGTCGCGGACTTAACTTTTCCCGCAGTAGTAGGGACAAGATCATAAACGTTCAGGTATCACACAGCTCATTACCGCTCTAATTTCATTGGACCCTGCTATCACACGGCTCTTAATCCTAAGAGCTGCGTGATGGGCTGAACGTTTATGATCTCGTTCTCACTGTTGCGTGAGCAGCAAAGTGGCAGCTTTATTTACTTTAACGGTTCGCGACAAATTATGCTTTTTATCTGTTAAGTAAACATGTAATTTATTGACATATGAAGATCGCACTTTGACCATATTTAACATATTTGCCCCGTCCAGCTGTCAAGCAGCTCGTTAGAAACTGTTTCCAAGCAACTGTAATGTTTTTTAGGGCTAGGCTTCATTGTTTCAATCTGTTGCTTGTTTGTCCTTAGTCTGCTGTTTACTCAGCTAATCCAGTGAGGCATTCTAAGAGCTCCGTGGCACCCACCACACAATAGTGGTCCAATAAATTAGAGATTCTAAAGAGACAATAAAATAGCAATAATGATAAGAGAAACAAGTTAAATTGACTGGGGGCTAATTGTTATAATTAAAAACGCAGTCAGGAGAGATTAGCTCTTAAATTGCGTTTGAAAGCAGCAGCAGAGTTGCTTAGCTTGAAGGAATCATTAACACCAATCCATAAAGTGACATTTCGGTAGAAAAGGTCCTGTGTCTTGCCTTGGTCTTAAATAAAGGAATTTGTAGAAGCTGTGAACTTTAGGTCACGTGTCCACTTCCCTTCTTTTTCACAAACTGTGATGAGAGATATGATGGGGTGAAGCAGGTCATACACTTTAACGTTTATCATCGTTTATTGTTGGTTATCTCGTCTTCACTGCTGCGTGAAAAGTTAAGTCGCGACTTAAATTTTTAGCCAAAGAATCCGGACAGATTCCTTCAAAGCCTTTTAAAGGAAAATCTGTGTGAGCTAACCCAGGTTGACCTGTTGGGATTCTTTGGTTGAAAATTTAAGTCGCGGACTTAAATTTTCACGCAGCGGTGAGGACGAGATCATAAACGTTCAGTACTATCACGCAGCTCTTTACCGCTCTAATTTCATTGGACCTTGGTATCACACAGCTTTTAATCCTTTGAGGCGTTCTAAGAGCTGCGTGGTAGGCTGAACGTTAATGATCTCGTCCTCACTGTTGCCTGAGCAGCAAAGCGTTTATTTGCGGCACCTTTATTTTCTTTAACGGTTTATGGCAATTAAGGTTTTTATCTGATACTTAAGCATGTAATTTATTGACACATAAAGATCACGCTTTGACCCTATTACAAATGTGTCCCTTCCAGGTGTCAGGCAGCTCTTTAGAACCTGCAACTTATTCTAACCTTGTTACCAGGCAACTGTAATGTTTTCAGGGCTGGACGTCATTGTTTCAATTGTTCCTTGTTTTTCCTTGGTTTGTTCTTTGCTCATGTGAGGCGTTCTATGAGCTGAGTGGTGCCCACCACACAATAGTGGTCCAATGAAATTAGAGATTCTAAAGAGCTGCGTGATACGTGGGGAAAAGGTTACAAACATGCCAGCAGAGAACATAATCGATACACCCTTTCTTTTTTCGAGATTGGTATGTCGTTACTGTTCCACCACTTAATGGTAGTCCAGTAAAATAGGAGAATCTAAAAAACTGCAAGATACGTGGGGGGAAAGTTAAAAAGGGTCCAGCAGGAAACATAATCGATACACTTTCTCTTTTTCGTGATTGATATGTTGTCATTCCACCACGTAATGATGGTCCAGTGAAATAGGAGAATCTAAAGAGCTGAGTGGTAAGTTGGGCTAAAGTTAAAAAGGGGCCAGCAGCGAAAATAATTGACACACCTTCACTTTTCGCGATTACTATGCAGTTACCATTGTCCCAGGTATCACGCAGCTCTTTAGAACCTCCAGTTCAGTCACAAGAACTTGTTGCCACGCAGCTGTTAAACCTATGAGGCGTTCAATGAGCTGCGTGGTGGCCCACAATCAGATTACAAAGAATAATTCTTACACAAGAACGTTTCTGCGAGTTGAAGTAAGGCCTGATAAAGAGTGTCTATCCGGTGTCGAACCAGATTCTGTTGCCCATATGTTCACCCATCGCCACTTTTCGAAACGATTCATCGATAACATTGCCTAGTGGCTCAACCCAGCTAATACGTACACGCCCATTTATTTATGCGCAATTACTATTTTTACAAATGCTAGTTAAAGGAAGACGCCTTTCTCCTTCCAGATTTCACAAATAAACTCAAGCTAAAATATGGTCAGTCAGACCAGATAAGAACCCTAGAGAAAAGATGCCTCCGCTGCCTGTTTTCCCTCATTGCCTAATCGAAGAGCAAAATGTACCAAGGTGTTAAATATAATATGATGATTAAAAAGTAGACGGTATACTCATATATTGTAAAAGTGCAATGTATACACAACTATCATACAGTATTGGTATCAATAATATGTATGAAATATTTCAAGTGATGTAATGATATATATTGGTCAATAAAACAAAAATGTCTCTTTCTGAAGTTCCTAGGAAAAAAGTAATGCAGACCCGGGAACGAGACGCGAAAACCCTTGTGTGGCACTACATATACATTTTCAGTCAAATGAAAATGGAGACTTTTGAAGACGCATTAGGTAAGACGGAGTCTCTTGATGGCTCCAGATTGTTCGGGTTTTGAAGCCAAGTCACCCACCAAAACTCGTCCGTATGATCACACCGAGACATACTACTCAGTCTAATTTACGTGTTCACTTTACAATGTTATCTGTTCATGGCCAGTCATTTCAAGGACTCGATTCCTCTGAATTCTCTTTCGAATACTCCCAACGGCGCATTGCCAAAAGTATCTACCTCTTTCAGCTGTAACGTGTTGCTCAGTACACTTCTGGCCAAAGGTGTCATGCCTTTGTCTTGAAAGGTAAAGAAGGTAAATTTGCCTTGTATGACTTCACAAGCGCGTTGAAACTGATGTAGAAGATGAGCTTTAAACAGGGCTGGATCATCCGTGTGAAAAGAAGCCAACCATTCCAAGGCGTCCACTCTCTGTGCAAAGAACCCGTGGCTGAACGACCTCGGCCAGGCGTCCTTGGCGCCTTTTTCCACGAACAAGTGCACGTCGTGTTCTCTAAATATTACATCGATGTTTGACGGAAGAGGCTCGAAAGGTACCCGGTCAACAACAAGCAGGTTGTTGGCGAACAGCTGGTCGGTACGAGATGCGGGAGACAGGATCACGTCGGAAAAATATTCTCTTGTGCAGGTCTCAATCTCCAGTGTGTTTTCCGAAGAAGGCTTGCTGGCAAGCGAGGTTTTCTCTTCAACATTGTAGTGCAATGCATCAAACTCAGCCACCCTTCCCCAAGGAATGTGCCTAGCACTAGGTATTTGGGCTGTATACGCGCAAAACCGTTCCCGGCAAACGTTCGGAAAATTTTCTTGCAGGAAGTGGTTGAGATGCTGCCAGACTTGTACAATGAGACCTTGGCCACGATACTCCGGCACAACGCGAGCTGCACGAAGAACGGCTGTTTTTCCATCATCTACGACTAAACATGAGTGCAATGCGATTGCTCTGTCACCATCCAAAGCTAGCATAGTGGCTGCGTTATCGAGTGTAAGCCAATGTTGAAATACAGGAGGTAGATAATCGTGTCCACCGTAAAGACCCTCTGACAGCTTCATAACTTTCTCGAAGTCGCTTGGTTCAGCGGGGCGAAACGTCAGGTCTTTTTGCCTCTGAACACTAACAAACATAGTACGGATTGAACTTTGTTTCAGTGGCATCAGGAAAGCCCGTGTTTTTTGTAGAAAATTCATGATGGAATAGCGACTTGTTTGTGCTGTTCAGATCTTGTTTTCAGCGAATGCCTTGAGCGTGAGGACGAGAACATAAAGGTAAAAAAAGAAGTGTATAAATCAATTTCTTGCTGCATTCTTTTTAATTTTTGCCTCAGATATCACGCAGCTCTGTAGAACCTCTAATTACATTGGACCATCATTAGCCCTTAGAATGGCTCACAGGATTGGTAGAGAAAACAAAAAACCAAGGGTAAACAAGCAACAAAAACGACGAGCCCTGAAAACAATGTTAGAGATGCGTGATAGCAAGGCACGATAAAAGTACAGGTTCTAAAGAGCTACATGATACCCGCAATAAAAGGCTTTGCTTCTCACACAACAATAAGGACGAAATCATGAACGTTCGACGCCCCACGCATCTCTATAAAAACTTACAATGAGACAATAAAATAGCAATAACGATAAAAGAAAAAGGTTAAATTGACTGGGGCTAATTGATAAAAACACAGCCAGAAGAGATTAGCTCTTAAATTGCGTTTGAAAGCAGCAACAGAGTTGCCTAGCTTGAGGGAATCATTAACACCAATCCATAAAGTGACATTTCGGTAGAAAAGGACCTGTGTCTTGTCTTGGTCTTAAATAAAGGAATTTGTAGAAGCTGTGAACTTTAAGTCACGTGTCCGCTTCCCTTCTTTTTCACAAACTGATGAGAGATATGATGGGGTGGAGCAGGTCATACACTTTAACGTTTATCATCGTTTATTGTTGGTTATCTCGTCTTCACTGCTGCGTGAAAAGTTCAGTCGCGACTTAAATTTTTAGCCAAAGAATCCGGACAGATTCCTTCAAGGCCTTTTAAAGGAAAATCTGTGTGAGCTAACCCAGGTTGACCTGTTGGGATTCTTTGGTTGAAAATTTAAGTCGCGGACTTAAATTTTCACGCAGCGGTGAGGACGAGATCATAAACGTTCAGTACTATCACGCAGCTCTTTACCACTCTAATTTCATTGGACCTTGATATCACACAGCTTTTAATCCTTTGAGGCGTTCTAAGAGCTGCGTGGCAGGCTAAACGTTTATGATCTCGTCCTCACTGTTGCTTGAGCAGCAAAGCGTTTATTTGCGTCAGCTTTATTTACTTTAACGGTTTATGGCAATTAAGGTTTTTATCTGATCATTAAGCATGTAATTTATTGACACATAAAGATCACGCTTTGACGCTATTAAAAATGTGCCCCTTCCAAGTGTCAGGCAGCTCTTAAGAACCTGCAACTTAATCTGATCTTGTTACCACGCAATTGTAATGTTTTCAGGGATAAGCGTCATTGTTTCAATCTGTTGCTTGCTTTTCCTTGGTTTGTTGTTTATCAGCTAATCATGTGAGGTATTCTAGGAGCTGCGTGGTGCCCACCATACAATAGTGGTCCAATGAAATTAGAGATTCTAAAGAGCTGCGTGATACGTGGGGCAAAAGTGAAAAACGAGCCAGCACGGAACATAATCGATACACTTCTATTTTTCGTGATTGATATGTTGTTACCATTCCATTATGTAATAGTGGTCCAGTGAAATAGGAGAATCTAAAAAGCTGGGTGGAAGGCACGATGAAAGTACGGGTTCTAAAGAGCTACATGATACCCGCAATTAAACGCTTTGCTTCGCATGCAGCAGTGAGGACGAAATCCTGAACGTTCAGAGCATCATGCAGCTCTATAGAAACTTACGAGACACAATAAAATAGCAATAATGAGAAGACAAACAAGTTAAATTGACTGGGGGCTAATTGATAAAAACGTAGCCAAGAGATTAGCTCTTAATTTGCGTTTGAAAGTAGCAACAGAGTCGCTTAGCTTGAGGGGACCATTAACAGTAATCGATAAAGTGACATGTCGGTAGAAATAGGTCCTGTGCCCTGTCTCTGTCTTAAATAAAGGAATTTATAGAAGCTGTGAACTTTAAGTAAAGCGTCCACTTACGTCCCTTCTTTTCACAAACTGTGATGAGAGATATGATAAGGTGGAGCAGGTCATACGCTTGAACGTTTATCATCGTTTATTGTTGTTTATTAAATCGTCTTCACTGCTGCGTGAAATTTAAGTTTGCGACTTAATTTTGTAGCCAGAATTCGAACAGATCAACCTCGGTTAACTCACACAGATATCCTTTAAAAGGCCTTGAAGCAATCTAAGAAAAAAGAAAAAGCATTTGAAATATTTTGCTTAAATTTTCTCGCTGGGTGCTCTTGACCACTGTCAAGAGAACATGATAAGCACTTACCCACTACCAATTTGACTATAAAATCACGCCCTATCTCTAAAAATTATTTTCAATCACTCCACACACTTCATACAACTACAAACTATAATTCAAAGACAAACGAGTGGAGCTTAATACTCGAAATGAGCACTCGTCTAAGCGGCGAGGGTGTAGATGAGGCGGCCGGACTCTTATATGCTAATGTCGGACCCGACGGGTCGCACGTGTGAACCAGTGGCGTCCGGTGTCCGACATGAACATGTGCCGCAGAAACGCGGGCATGGCCTCAGTGAATGGGTTGCTGTTTTTTGTAAGTTGAGACGATGGTTCTAGTAACCTGTTATTGTTGAAGTTCATAATCCTAGGACCGATCAGTGGAACTTGCTGCAAACGTACATGTCAATAGGGCGAAGCTATGCCGGCGTAGCAGTTATTGGTAGGCATAATACGTAGCCTTTTGTATCTTAAAGGTACCGAGGTAGAAATAGTTTTTGATTTTCAGTTGAGAGTAATTAGTTATAGTTTGGAAAAAGCGCCGTGTTCCAAGGCTCATAGACTTGTTCACTGTCCATCCAAAAAATATCGAACTTAGCCAATAGCCGGTTTACAATTTATAATAACAAGCCAGTCCGGGTTGTGGTATTGCAAGTTTATATTACATTTATACATGCAAAAATATTGTGATAAAATCGGAAAAAATTGCTCGAGTTGGAGGCGTTGTTGTTGTCCTTTCCTACAGGCGTCTTTCGCTTGAAGCCACTACAGTTAACGAATGCATAGTAAATCATAGCAAAAAAGATTGAAAGAAATAATGACGTCATTGTAGTCCAGCGTCTTTCAATTCAGCCAGTTAAGGATTTTGAGGGCATTTCGCTTTATCCGCTCAACGATTAGTAAAACAGCTGATTTTTTTTTCATTCTCAAGTTGTTTCAGTTCGTGTATGTAGCTCTTTGGTTCTAGATGATCAACGAACCGCAACTGACAGATAACATTGAGCTACACTATTATTGCAAATTGTGTCTGTTTGTGTCAATCTCTCAGTGTGCTGTTTGAGGTACAGCTACAGGTAGGTGCTGTTCATGTCGTCTTGATCAAGTAGTGTCTGTTTGAACTTGAAATAGTGAAGCTTTTCTTTCTCCAAAGTTGCACTGACCCCGCACGTGCTTTCGCCTGTTGTTGTCGGATTGTAGCTAACGAGAGGGTTAGAACAAAATTCAAAAATTTGTTGTACCGATTTTGTGTCGTAAATTGCTAAAATATTGCGCTTAGTTGGAACACGTATAAAGCCATGACAGTAGCGTCAACAATTGTTTCAACAGTTTTGTAGCTACTACAGCGAAAGAGTGCACAGTAAACCATAGCAAAAAAGATTGAAAGAAATAATGACGTCATTGTAGTCCAACGTGTCTTATTCCCTTCCTTTTAATTCTGCAAGTGAACGGCTTTGTGATCATTTTGTTTTATCCGCCGAACGAATTAAAAAAACGGCTGATTTTCTATTCTCAAGTTTGTTTGTTTGTTTGTTCAGTTCGTGTATGTGGCTCTTAGGTTCCAGACGATCAATGACCAGTAACTGACAGATAACATTGAGCTACAGTTCTTATGCAAATTGTGTCTGTTTGTGCCAATCTCTCAGTGTGCTGTTTGAGGTACAGCTACAGGTAGGTGTTGTTCATGTCGTCTTGATCAAGTAATGCTTCAACTTGAAATAGTGAAGCTTTTCTTTCTCCAAAGTTGCAGTGACTCATATGCTTTTGCTTGTTGTTGTCGGATTGTAGCTAATCAGAGAGTCTGAACGAAATTCAAAAATCTGTTGTAACCATTTTGTGTTCTAAATCGCTAAGATCCCATAATAGCAACGTCAACTGTTTTCTCAATAGATTTTGTTCGAGCAATTAATATTATATCAAATCTAACCATTGTTTGAAATCTTACCATTATTTCAATAGGTTTTGTTCGGTCTATTATTTTTTCGCATCTAGCCATTATTTGAACAGTTTTTGATCTTGTCACTGTTTCAAATATTATCATTGTGAGTTTCAATAGTTTTTGTTCTATCCATTATTTGAAATCTGTTTTAAATCCAATCATTGTTTCAATAAATTTTGATCTAGCTAATGTTCAGTTAACTCTAATCATTTTTACTAGTTTTCGACCCAGAAAACAAATTCAAAATTAATATGTTTGCCTTTTTTTTTTAAGAATATCAAAAAGCGGAAAAATTACTATTTTATGTGTACTCATGCGGGGATTGGAGTCCGGGGAATGTATTTTGCGCCAAGTTTAAAGGCTTATAAACTTTATTACTGTCCATCTAAACATTATCAAACTTAAGGTAGATTTCCACTGTCGCGTAAATTTTACGTACAGACGGACATGAATTTAACTGGCTTTACGTGCGTAAATGAAATTAGAGGTGATATATAAACGGCTTACGTAAAAGTAAAAAGTTGAGCGCTCTCCAAGGTTTCACGTTTACCTAAGCCGTTTATACATCGCCTTTTGTTTTGCTTGCGCACGTATAGCCAGTTAAATTCACGTCCGTCCGTACGTAAAGTTTACGCGACAGTGGAAATCGAGATAAACTAACTTTCAAGCCAGTATTTCGAGTCAGGATCTCGAGTCAGGATTTCGTGTCAGGACTGGGATACACAGTGGATACCTTA
This sequence comes from Siderastrea siderea, assembly GCA_964030785.1. NCBI lineage: Eukaryota > Metazoa > Cnidaria > Anthozoa > Scleractinia > Rhizangiidae > Siderastrea > Siderastrea siderea. The sequence continues at coordinate 46,065,872 of OZ034971.1, read as the reverse complement.
ATTTCGAAAGTCCATACCATTTCTCTTTCGGTTTAACGGTTTAAGTAACGCTTCGCGTGAGAACTATAAAAAAATTGGCAACGCGGCAGGAAGTCATCCGGAGTCTGTTTCCAATTAAGTAATTAAAATACGGCTACGTGATTGACTGAAATAGAAAAATAGTGATAAAGAGGCCAAAAATGTGCAGAAAATACATTTATTATGGACTGTACATACTGTTCTTTCTCAGGGCTAAAAATTAACTTCAGTGCTTGGTCGCCACTCGGGCCATTATCCCTGAATTCTTAGTCGCCCAGGCCAAAATAAAGTAGCCCTCGAATTTCCTCTACTAACACAAAAAAAATTTAAATCATTTTTGCTCGAATAAACGCCTCATGGCTGTTTGAGCCCGTGTTTTTTAGTAGGGTGTTCGACTGAAACGCCAAAAGAAGTTTGCTTGATCTTAACTTTGTCTTGAATGCTCACATTTGCCAATGTACTGTCGAGAAATTGGTAAAATTGTTATAACAATAAAAACTCTGTTCAGTCCGTGTTGGGGATCATTCGTCTCGTTCTTGTTTGCTATTTTCGTCACTTACAGGTTCTGACTTGGTCCTTAAACTTCTAAAGAAAAACTGGACCATTATTTTCCCAAATACGGACAAAACGATCTTGTCAACATCTATAAACTTCAGTATCACGATTCTCAGTTTCTTTCGATTGCTTTTGAATTCAGGTGAAAAGTAAGTCTATTAAGCTTATATCGAGCAGTTTCGAGTAATTTTGCCGATATTCAGGTTTGAAAACGTACCGCATTGAACTCTGGGTATGTCTGGATTCTCGTGTCAGTAAAATCAAAATGGCGTCTACGTATCGGAGCGATCTAAAAACTCGATCACGAACGACTTTGAATTTTGTGCTTTAAAATTAAACCTTTAATACAATTGATGAACTTAGAGTCCAGGAAAGAAAAGAAAGGTACTTTAATGAAAGAACATTTTATTTTATTGTTATTGCTACTCTTTTCGTACTTCTCAAATCGTAGTCGCCCTTCGGGCGATCAAACCTCAACTTTTAGTCGCCCTGGACACTTTTTAAGCGCCACGGGCGACCGTGCGACCGCCAAGTTTTAACCCTGCTTTCTGTCACGAAATTTTCGTCACGATCGTATGTGGGGAATCATGGTAACGACAGAAGAACATGTGCTGGATCTGTAGCTTTGACGAGATCGCGTCCATTTCTTCACCGCAGCTAGTCATCTTGGTTCAAATTTCCTTGTCTTTTCGTATTACGTGAGCAACTCCGCTTAAGGATGCCTTTTGCAGCAGTGCAAAGGGTTTTGGTGATCCCGAAGTCGTCGATACCACCGAGTAGAAAAAGCTGAGAAAGCGATCGAGTTCCATTTGAGCTCATTATTTTGTGGGATTGTGCAGTGTGGTGAAAAACTACAGTGATCGGAAGCGAAATCTTTGTGTGGCCCGTGCACACAGAATGGAATTTAAAGGTTCAAGTCGTAAGTATCGATATCGAACAAATGCACAGGTCATACGGTTCTTACGCGAAGCGTTTTACTTAAGAGCCGATGTCTGATATTATTGAGAATCGGGCGTCAGTCGTGAAATTTCGAATTTCTTTATATTTTGCCCAAGTAACCTCTATAGTGAAGTATTTTCAAAAATAACATTAAAAGTTTCAACAGCTTTTTATTTTTTCGAAATCGGGCAAAGTTTGAAAATAAGGCATATCGGCCTCCTTCGAATAATGAAATTGACGGAGAAGTACACATTTTTATCTCGCTCATACGTTAAAACGCGGTGCCGTCCGCTAACGAAACACAAACATAATATAAACACACTTAAGCTCTTTATAATACAGTAGCTTTCTTTGGATAAGCTGTTGAAGTAAGAATGTTTCGGCCGTTAGAAGGAAACCAGTTTCAGGTATTTAAAAAAATTGCAAATTTCACCCAACTTCCACACTACAGAAACCCAATTGGTACGTGGCTTTTGGACATGGAGTAACAACAGGTTTGAATAAAAACCGTTGTAAATTACTGTGTTAAAATATTTCTCGCGGCACTGAAAAATGACCCCGTCGAGAGACCAAAATGTGAAGGGTAGTTTGACACGGATCGCCGACTGAATTTTTGACACATACCGCCGAATGCCTACGCAAACCGAACGGTAGCCGTTTTCATTGAGACAAATGCCGGAAAAAACCTTCGCAAAATTACTTAAGGGGTTGCAAAATAATTTTATATAGTGTCTGCGGAAGTTAAGTGTTGTTTTTGAACTACGACCAACACACGTACCCCTTGTTTCAGTACACGGTTCGGTCGATCGAAACCACAACATATGCATGACATTAATCTTACCGTGTTTTTAAAATTCCCCATTATCTGTCTGATTAAAATAACCCTCTACTCCATCGTTGTGATTGGTACTGTAATAGCTGTAGCCTGCTGGACACGTGAGTGCGTTGTTTTTCCGAAATTTGAAATCACTTAGCCGCAAACAAAATGACAAAACTAACATTCCGGAACAGTACCAGAATATATGTTGCAAGAACAAGATTGCGTGACGCATGACTTGGGCAAAGCTCAATCGATGTAATCGCATTTTTAGGTGTTAGCTTTTTGAGGTTTTGACATTTCATTGCATGCATGGCATCTTGTGGCTATACAAGCATCACGATGATAGTCCTCGTCAGAACGTTCTCGTTGATGGACCCTGTGGCCCCAGTTCATTTAACCTGGCGAATGTTGAATGTGTGGCAATCAGCGAGTGTAGCAAAAATGTCTACAATCACCTCGTATACTGTAAAATCGGCAACGAGTCGACATACTGCTCTGGACAGTAAATCTAAGCTATCACTTACTCGAGCAGATAGGGGGTTTCCTTTTAGACATTGCAAATCCAAGAAAGCGATTTGTACATTTTAAAAAACTATAAATAATAAATCACATTTTATCCAGTCAGGTGTTTTTGAGACAGAAGGGGTCTCACTTAAAAATAACAGTGTGCCCACGACATCGGTGTTTGTTTGGGACAAGGTTGCGGTGCAGTAACTCGCGGTGTTCGATCCCCGCAGAAGTGGCCATGATGGCTGCCCGCAAGGGAACATCCTCAGCCCCAAAGGCTCAATGTGGATTAAAAAAGGCGGATTCAACCCATGTTATGAGCGCCACAAGTATACTTGCAAAGGTAGGCTCGCGTAAGTATTTGTATAAATGATTTTCGTTGATAGTAAATTATCCGCAATTTGTTTACGTGGCTACCAAGGGGCTCTTTCATGTTCGTGGGGGAGAGGGCGGGGGAGAGGCTAATCAAAGGCATACTTTATGTGGGTTTGTTGTATTTTCGACAAACTTGACACAGAAAACCGCTGCTCAAACATACTTTACTAATAGAAAACCTTTACTCCCGTGATCTAAAAAAAGCGGAAACAAAAACAGAAAAACCGTGTCCCACCGTTCCCAAATCTTACATGGTTTATTAGCTCGTGCCCAAAAAACTCAAGCCGCATTTAATATACGTAAGTAAAACATGTTTTTTGGGGTCAGTTCACAACTGTATATTTATTTAGTGTTTTAGATACATGAGTGCACGAGCGCGAACCGCAAAAAAATGTTCTCTTTCCCCCAGCCAACCTCTCACTCCTTGTGTGCTCTCGTGAAAACCCCGTCTTACGTGTTGAAGAAGTCTTTTGAGAAAAAAAAAGTTAATTAAAGTAGGGTGCTGTGGGTTTCGTTAAAATAGTTTTGGCCTTGTGAAATTCCACTAGCTACCCCTCCGTAGACATTGTGAATAGGGTCAGTTATTATGTTCTTGCGATTTTCTCATCTCCATGAATTATTTCCTGGATAAAAACCATTTCAGAAAAAAAAGATTCTCTATTTGCGTGATTAGTATCCGTTAAATTTCAACACCTTAGACTACGAATAGTCTCTCTTTTCGCTCAGGGATAGTCTAGTCAGTCGAGAAAAACGAACAAGCGAGCTGACGAGCGCGAAATCGCCTCCTGCATTCAAATGTGACTCGCCTGTGGAGCCGCTTTTTAAACAATAGAGTTCTTCTGTCGACGGCACCGTGTGATAGGTTGCCCGAGGAAATTTGATGTTCACAACAAATATTAGCCCAAGAACACAGTTCGAGGGCTTAGATGAAGTTTGAACATCAAATTTCCGAGGGAACTTATCACACATAGGGCCTGAAACAGAAGGACTATATTGTTTTTATTGTACAACGCTAAATTTTGAGCGAAAATTGCCAAAAACGGGCACTATGCGCTGACAGGCGACCGCTGAGGAGAGACACTATCACGTCACGTGATCGATTTCGACCAATGACAGCAACCCAAAATTTAGCGTCGAACTATAAATATATATTTGCTATGCGCCAGTGTACGCTAGTGCACCAGAGCCGGCTCAATACTAGGCGGCTTGACACACGCGTCACGTTTCAACGCCATGTTTGTGCAGGTGATTTTCGCGCTCGCTCTCTCCCTTGTTCGTTTCTCTCGCCTGAGCGGAAAGAGAGACTGCTCGGTCTACTCTTTGGTTGGCGAGGATCGCGCTCGCCTGCTCCCTTGTTCGTTTTCCTCGACTATCCCTGAGCGGAAAAAGAGTGCCCGCAGCCTAAAGTGTTGAAATTTGACGGACACCGATCACGCAGATAAAGAATCTTTTTTATTTTTTCCAAAATTCCATTTAAAAAAACACGCCAGCATTCTTGTACAAGCATATTCCTGGCGCTCATAACATGGGCTGAATACGCCCTTTTCAATCCATATTGAGCCTCTGGGGCTGAGGATTTTCCCTTGTGGGCAGCCACTTCTGTGGCCGGATCGAACACCGCGAGTTGTCAACCTCGTCCCCAGGGTCTTCTCGCTTTTCAAAATGGCGGCGGCTCGGGAGAAGACCCTGGCACACAGCAGATTACGTGTCTCCAACGAGGATGGAGATGCATTCAAAATGGCGGCTACGGCGAAAAGGGTGAGAAGAACTGGGTACGAGATGTGGCTAAGGTGAAGATAAACAAAATGGCGGAAAAAGCTGAAGTTCAGTTCAAGAAAAAATAGGAAAAACAGACACGTTTTGCACGTAAGAGTCTTAGGAATATGGCAAAGTGTTAGAAGTCTTGTTTTGCTGTTCATTGTTTCTTTTTTGTTATTTTAAAGTTAAGAATAATGGGTTTGAGCGTACTCGACTGCCGAACTCCGTACCGCTAGTTGATTCAATGTTGCTGAAATGAACACATTATATTTTTGATTCATGAGGCTTTAGGCAATAAATTGTCTTATCGTTACATTGTTACAAATCCGTCCTTCTTAAATATTGTTATAAATCCGTCGTTCTTAAAATTATATGCTTCGGCTTTAGACTTTTAAAATATATCAGGCTCAGATTAAGCTTAAAATATATTTATCTTATGGAGTGAGCTTAGGCCTTAATTAAATAAAACTCGTGCTATAAAATATTTATTCTACATGGCTTACATCTCTGTGAGTTCAGTGGAAATGACTCATTTATGGAAATGATCATTAATTTTTGATCTGGCATATTCCAGGTGCTGCTTTGGAGGCAGTGATAATCATTTTGACTTTGTTGAATTTATTTGTGCCCATTCTTTGTGCTACAGTTTTACTTGTACAGTTGTAGATCTCCAGGGCTTGTCACTTTCAATATTGTTTCTACACTTTAGCTTCAGTGAGTCACATTAAACACTAGAACTGAGGAGATTGTGAGACTGTAAAACAATGGAAAAATAAAGCATTTTAACAGTTCTGGGGATGACATTCCCAGGTTTGAAAAAAATTTTCTGCTTAACAACTTCAATCAATTGAGTAACCTTCAGCTGGGTGAAGTTTGAAAGTGTTTCAAAAATAGAAATGGGAAAGAGAGGATTGAACTCACCTGAGGGAGTAATACACAAGTGATGGAATAGTACACAACTGACGGAGTAATAAACAACTGACGGAATTATCATCCAACTGACTGAGTGTAACACAACTGACCGAGTCTGAGACAACTGACTGGGTAATACACAACTGATCGAGTATTGCACAACTGACAGAGAAGTACACAACTGACCGAATAATGCACAACTGATGGGGAAGTACACAACTGACCGAGTAATACATAACTGACAGCGTTATCATGCAACCCACTGAATGACACAGAACTGGCAGAAAAATGCACAACTGATCAATTGACGCACAACTTCCAACTGCAACTTGCAACATGCAACTGACAGAAAGGTTACACAAGTGACCAAGTAACGCACAACTGACGGGGTAATACACAACTGATAGAATTATCGTACAACTGACCAAGTGATACACACAGAACCTTTGCATCAAATTCCCTACTCCTCGGGCAAGGAAAATACATGTAGCCAGATGTCTGAGGTATGTCCGGAGGGAAGGGGGGGGATGTTGAAGATTCAAATTGATCAGCACATAACCGTAAGTTACAAATCCCACTTTTTAGGATGACTGGTTATTTCTTTGAACCTCTGTTGTAACTTTAAGTGGATTTTTGTGGTGTTCTAATTGGATCTGCAAACCCTTTTTATTTGGCTTAGATTAACATGAGAATAGTTTTAAAGTAGAGACATGAGATGGGAAATCATTTTAAGAGACCATCAAAAACTGATATCCACATAAGAGCACCCCAGGTTGATAGCAGTCAATTATGATATTCCTTTCCTTGTTCTTAACTTTAAGCCCCGATATCAACAAACATGTTCTCCTCGCTATTCTCCATAAATGTCTTATGGTACTATTTGAGAGAATTCATATAAACATCCAGACATTTTATTTTTGGTGATCATTTCCTTTATTCTCAGGGCCTGTATGTTTGAACAAGTAGTGATATTGTAAGGAGAAATTAGATGTTTGTTTGTCACTACTGGGGCTTAAAGGCCTAACTACAAATTCCAATTTCAAAACTTCATGAAATCTTTTTCTCTCCTTTTTTTTCCTGAAATCCTCTCTTTCCCATTGATTAAAATTTTTCAAACACTTTCAAACTACACCCAGATAACTCAATTGATTGAAGTGTTAAGCAGAAAATTATCCCTAGAACTGGTCTAACATGCAAAGAGGACTTTATCTATCCACTGTTAAAATGCTTTATTTCTCCATTATTTACAGTCTCACAATCTCCTCAGTTCTAGTATTTAATAAGACTTACTGAAACTGAAGTGTAGAAAACAATATTGAAAGCGACAAAGCCTGGAGATCTGCAACTGTACAAGCAAAACTGTAGCACAAGGAATGGGCAGAAATAAATTCAAGAAAGCCAAAATGATTATCACTGCCTCCAAAGCAGCACCTGGAATATGCCAGATCAAAACTTAGTTTAACCAGTCCATACAACACTGCTCTTTTCCCATTCCCTTGCACTTCGTTAAATCGAGGTTGCACTGTAAATAAGCTTAAATAAATAAGTAAGTAAATAAATAAATAAATGAGTCATTTTCTATTAAAGGCCTAAGCTCACCCCATAATATTTATATTTCAAGCTTAATCTGAGCCTGATATATTCGAAAAGTCTTAAGCCGAAGCATATAATGTTAAGAAGGACCGATTTATAACAATATTTAAGAAGGACAGATTTGTAACAATGTAACGATAAGACAGTTTATTGCCTAAAGCCTCATGAAACAAAAATATAATAATGTACGTTCACTTGAGCAACATTGAATCAAATAGCGGTACGGAGTTGGGCAGTAGAGTACGCTCAAACCCATTACTCCTAACTTTAAAATAACAAAAAAGAAACAATGAACAGCAAAAGCAAGACCTCTAACACTTTGCCGTATTCCTAAGACTCTTACATGCAAAACGTGTCTGTTTTTCCTATTTTTTCTTGAACTGAACTTCAGCTTTTTCCGCCATTTTGTTTATCTTCACCTTAGCCACATCTCGTACCCAGTTCTTCTCACCCTTTTCGCCGTAGCCGCCACTTTGAATACATCTCCATCCTCGTTGAAGACACGTGATCTGCTGTGTGCCAGGTCTTCTCCCGAGCCGCCGCCATTTTGAAAAGCGAGAAGACCCTGGGGACGAGGTTGCGCGAGTTATTGCAGCGCCACCTAGTCCCAAACAAATACCGATGTCGTGGGCACACTGTTATTTTTAAGTGAGACTCTTCTGTCTCAAAAATGCATGAAATAAATACGCCGATTTAATTCTAAAAAATGGTCAAATAAAAAAAAGTTGCTCTAGGATTTGTAATGCCTAACAGTAAACCCCTACCTGCGCGAGGGAGTAATAGCTGGGATTCACTGTCCACTGCAATGTCGTCGCTGATTTTACAATACACGAGGCCACTGTAGACATTTTTAGACATTTTTAGCGACGCGATATCAATGCATGAAAGCTTTTTTGCCATCAAAATGTGGTCTTAAAAAGTATTTCTGTAGACCTTTATGCTTACAGCTCAAAAAAGTAATACCTATATTGCCCACGTCATGCGTCACGCAATCTTGTTCTCGTAACATATTCTGGTACTGTTCCGGAATGTTACTTTTGTCAGTTTGTTTGCGGCTAAGGGATGACAAATTCGGGAAAGCAACGCTATCATATGTCCAGCAAGCTACAGCTATTATAGTACCAATCACAACGATGGAGTAGAGGATTATTTTAATCAGACAGATTATGGAGAATTTTAAAAACACGGTAAGATTAATGTTATGCATATGTTGCGGTTTCGATCGACCGAGCCGTGTACTAAAACAAGCAGTGCGTGTGTTGATCGTAGTTCAAAGACAACACTTAACTTCAGCAAACACTATGTAAAATTATTCTGCAAACCCCTTAAGTAATTTTGCGAAGGTTTTTTTCCCGCATTTCTCTCAATGAAAACGGCTGCCCTTTGCTTTGCGTAGGCAGTCGGCGGTTTGTGCCATAAATTCAGTCGGCGATTCGTGTCAAACTACCCTTCACATTTTGGTCTCTCGACGGGGTCATTTTTCAGTGCCGCGAGAAATATTTTAACACAGTAATTTACAACGGTTTTTATTCAAACCTGTTGTTACTCCATGTCCAAAAGCCACGTACCAATTGGGTTTCTGTAGTGTGGAAGTTGGGTGAAATTTGCAATTTTTTTAAATACCTGAAACTGGTTTTCTTCTAACGGCCGAAACATTCTTACTTCAACAGCTTATCCAAAGAAAACTACTGTGTTATAAAGAGCTTAAGTGTGTTTATATTGTGTTTGTGTTTCGTTAGCGGACGGCACCGCGTTTTAACGTACGAGCGAGATAAAAATGTGTAATTTTCCGCCAATTTCACTATTCGAAGTGGCCGATATGCCGAATTTTTAAACTTTGCCCGATTTCGAGAAAAATAAAAAGCTGTTGAAACTTTTAATGTTATTTTTTAAAATACTTCACTATAGGGGTTACTTGGGCAAAATAAAAAGAAATTCGAAATTTCACTACTGACGCCCGATTCTCGATAATTGCAGACATTCGCTCTTAATTTTATAGCGGAGCTCCTTTGCGGCCGAAGGCCGCAAGAGCATAGCAGCATTGATAAGCAAATTTGGTAACCTATCGATGAAAATTTGGTTGTGATGTCAGCGTACGTATGTACGCATGTACGTCCGTACAGACTCTGGGGGTGATTTAGAGGAGTCCTAAGGGAACCCGACAGGGGGAGGGGGGAGACTGTCACCTTTTCTTGGCGGGAAATCGCGCGGTGATGTTTGGCAACCAGCGTAGCAAAACGATTGTTCGACAATGTTGAAGTTTTAAACTTGAGAAAAAATATCTAATATCTATATATGGAAAGAAAAACTTCGAGAGAATACAGAGCTGACTTCTTGGTGAACGGCGAGAAGTTCAAGTTACGAATTTTGCCTTCTAGGAGTCATCTTTGTTGTGTTCAGTGCTTGAGAACTCGGTGAGCACATCGCTTGAGTTCGCAGCATTTCGCAGCGGTCCGACGCCAAACATAGCAGAGCTAGTGCCTTCTGATCTTTTTCTGTCCACAACCATGGCTCTTGCGGCGGTCCGAACACAGTTTCTCAGGAAAAACACAAGCGTGTTTATGTCGATCGGCATCTTGTCATGGGAAAAGAAATAAGTAGTAATATTAACTTCTTCGAATAGAGTCAGTTTGCGTAGCGTAGTGGTGTACATGTCGGCCTGCTATGCCGGCGACCCACGTTCGATACTCAAAGAGAACATCATTTTTTTTTAACTTAACGACTTCAATGAGAGTATTTTCAGAAATTAATAAGTACCAGCAAAAAAGAAAGTGTGGAGCTCCGCTTTCAGCCTTGGCTAAATCTATGTATCATTCCTTAGTATTCCAAGACAGTTGTCTCTTAAAACACTATGTTTAAACGACCATTTGCGTGCGTAATTAAAATGATATCGGAAATTTCACATAGATCTAGAGTGCTGAGACTGAAATATATGAGATTGACATTAGAGGCTAGTACTCAAATCCCAAGATTGCCGAATGAACAGCGATTTCATTAAACTATCGAAGAAAAAAATATCCTACAAAGCTGAGTGGTCAGCAGCCGGGATTTGTTTGGTTTTGTTTGGAATAGCCAAGCGATTCGAAAAACAGTCTTTTGTTTTGTGGTTGAAATTTTCGGAGTTTGAGGGTACCAGAAATATACATGTCGTACAAACACAATTTCGGAAACAGTTCGAATTTTGTACTGTCTCCAAGCATAGCAAATTAATTTGACGCGTTTTCGGAACTTCAAAGTTTCGAAAAGTTTCTTTTTGCACTGAAAATGTGAATGTCCGCTAGTGAAAATAGCAATCAAGTATTGCTCTTCTCCCTCTCAAGTGTCTCGTTTTATTTCTTGTTTGAGGTTGTCACAAACGCATGCTAATGTTTTTTTTTTTAGTTTTTTGTAGAATGTGAAATAAATACCAGCGTTCTTGTTGTTTTTAAAATTCCTAAGATCAGAGAAATTTTTGTTTACGGATGTATTTTGACCTTTTTAGTCTCCTATGCAGCCGTGTTTGGGTCGTCACGCAACGCTCCTCCCGGTGCTAAGAAGTACACAGTTTTGGATTTAAAGATTTTTTTGAAAAAATGAAAGGACTGGAGATCCTGAGTCGAAATCCTGACTCGAAATCCTGACTCGAGATCCTAACTCGAAATCCTGACTTCGAAGGATAGGTATCCTCGTGAAAATCCACCCTTAGTCAATAGTTGAAAATTTATAATAATAAGTCAGTCCGGGGTAGTGGTATTGCAAGTTTACACTATATCTATGCATGTCAAAATATCGTGATAAAATCGGAAAAAAATTGCTGGAGGTTGGAGGTTTTGATGTTATCCTATTGTCCTCTCCTGCAGGCATCTTTCGCTTGAAGTTACCACAGTTAACGAATGCATAGTAAACCATTTTTTTTAATTACTTTATTTAACAAACACATTACATTACAGTTGATAACAGAAAATAAAAAGGAAAAAAAAAAGGAAAATTACAATTAAGCCAGAATCTTATACAATTGGTTCAGATTACAAATTGCAAATACGGAAACCGCTTTACATTATTGTACCTGTTTACAGATAAGATTGAGGTGAAGAGAAGTTCGAAGACGATGTCCATTTAATGCGTTTTTCTCGTGTGAGAGAACGTAACAAATAATTAAAGAAGAGTGCATTTTTCCCGATGCCACTGTAACAAAATTTTTCCTGGAATTTCAAAAGATTGGGTTTCTTTTCAAAACTTTTGCAGGTGTAAAGTTATCGTTCCAAATACAAAACGATTAAATATAGGCTGCGTTTTATGAGATCTGACAATCGTGTTGCGGGGATTATGTCATTAAGGGTAATTTGTTTATTTGAGAGGTAAATGTTAGTGTCATAAGGTTGATTAAACCAGGAGAATGCTTCGGAATAAAAGGATGTTACAACATTACAGTCTAAAAAGGTGTGTTCAATCGAGTCTGAGTTAAGACAAAATGTACATGCTGTGTCATCAACTAAACGAAATTTATTGAGTTCTTTTTCTGTTGCGATTGTTCTATGAAGTAATTTGAAAGAAAATTGTCTCAATTTATTATCTTTTGATGATCGATAGACGTGTAAGAATTTATTGCTCCAGTCTACAAAATCATTAGGAAATTTATCTTTACATTTCTTAACACCTGTCAGTTCAATGATGCAACTTTCGTTAAATAGTTTGTAGTAACTTTTGCAGCCCATGACGGATAGACCTAAATTAGTTTTTCCTGGAAAAGGAGATATCGTGGTTGTCTCCAATAAATCACGAGGAGGAGCTGCATGAGTCTTTGTTTTTTATTTTTTTAATCGGAAGGTATAGCTGCTATCAACTGAAAGTATTGTAAAAAGTCTGTTTTAACCTGAAACTTGGTTTGGAATTCATCAAGCGTCAATAAGTTTCCATCGGAGTTTAGAATATCTTGAATAAAGTAAATTCCACGCTCAACTCAGGATTTCCAAAACAACGAATGATTTTCTATGGTTATTGCTTCATTATTCCAAAGTATATATTCACCATAAGAAAAGATCTGGGCCATGCTTTTCAATTCCTGAAATTATTGAAATAGCTCTCGATAAAAAATAGGCAGGCTATTATTTATGGAAGCAGGGTTATAGTTACAGCGCAGAAGGAAAGATAATCCTCCGTATTCTGAAAAAAGAAGAAATTTGGGATCGCTTTCCACAAATCGTTGGTGTCATTCAATATTCTGCTAATCCAGGCTAGGCGTAAAGACTTCACCATGGTTGCAAAATTTATAACATATATTCCTCCATTCGCGAGTGGTTGGTACATGACTAGCCTCTTGATTTTATCTTTCTTATTGTTCTACAAAAAAGAGAATTACTGTGTTTGAACACTTTGTATGAACATCTCAGGAACAGAAAGCGTAGACGCAATATAAATTAACTGGGATACTCCTAGTGCTTTAGCTAATAAAGATTTTCCATAAAGTGTCAGATCTCTTGACAGCCACAAATTCGTTTGTTTTCATTCTACTGAACATAGTAAGGAAATTTAATTCAAAGTTTTTGTCTGGGTTGTAGGATAAAAAAGCTCCTAGTACTTTGATCGGGTCGTTCATACTTTTAAATTCTAATATCGAAATTCTCTATGCATAGTAAACCATAGAAAAGATTGAAAGAGTAGTAGTCCAGCGTATCTTATTCCCTTCCTATTAACTCGGCAAGTGAAGGGCTTTGTGATCATTTCGTCTTATCCGCTCAACAAATTAATAAAGCGGCTGATTTTTTATTCGCAAGTTTGTTTATCCAGTTCGTGTATGTAGCTCTTTGGTTTTAGATGATCAATGAACCGCAACTGACAGATAACATTGAGCTACAGTTCATGCAAATTGTGCCCGTTTTTGCCAATCTCTCAGTGTGCTGTTCGAAGTACAGTTACAGGTAGGTGTTGTTCACGTCGTCTTGATCAAGTAATGCCTGAATTTGAAATAGTGCATTTTTCTTTTCTCCAAAGTTGCACTGACTCACGTGTTTTTGCTTGTATTTGTCGGATTGTACCTAATCAGAGTTCGATGAAGAAAGTCAAAAATTCGTTGAACCCATTTTGCGTCCTAAATTGCTGAAACATTGCACTTATTTGAAAAGCGTATAAGCCCATAATGGTAGCGTTAACTGACAAATGGGGTATGTTCAGTAAGGGCTTGTTGACAAGGAGGTTGAGCAAGCCTAGTGCCAGGGTTACCGTAGCAAAATGGTAACCCCGGCCCTCACTCGATTCTTCTTTTTGTTACACGTCGTGTTTACAAGGCAGCTGAAGTAACCCTAGTGCTAGGGTTACCCAAGCAGGTGGGATAAGTTGTTTTAAAACGCAGCAAAAAGCTTATTCAGTTAAAAATTACTGATTTGGTTTTCTATGTAAAGGCATTCCTTCGCACGTTGGAAAAAAAAATTAAGTTTGATTTCAATATTACCAACCGTGTCTTCAGTCAACCGCAAAATTATGGAGTAGAGTTTGGGTGGAGCCGGTGGTCCACTAACAGGAAAGGCTTGATAACGTAGGCCAGTGTTTGTGTGTGTGTGTGTGTGTGTGTGTGTGTGTGTGTGTGTGTGTGTGTGTGTGTGTGTGTGTGTGTGTGTGTATGTACTGGTCCGCTCTGTGTGGATGACTAGATGACTTAAAAAAGGAGCAGTTTTCTCCAGTGTGAAATGGTGGAAACCCAAAATAATGGTGCGGGTTTTTTTAAACTGCAGTACTACTCTATTAGTGGACTAAAACCGCAGGTAAGTACCTTTGGCCACATATGGTCGGGATGGATATGGATTGCAACCTGAAGATTACAAGACGGGCCCCTTTTTCCAAGTTTTCCCTTATGCCTTGCAAAAAACACTTTAAACTGAGTGTGTTCTCCTTTGAAGAATTCACTTCATATCTTTTTTTGGAGTTGTAAGTCCATTTCGTGTAAGAAAAAAATGCTCTTAGTTTTGATTTAACCGAAATTTTGACCCCAAGACATAAAAATACCCGTGGCGTTCTTTAATTATTATTTTTACTACATGTAATTTTTCCAGAAAGGTGGATCCTGAGCAGAAGACTCATTCGAGTGTCCTTTGAATTACTTTCATAGTTTTCAAATTAAACTAAGACTACATCTTTTGTTTATGGCCGCTTGACAATTTCTACAGTTTGCATCTGATTTACACCGCAGTGATGTCAGTTTCTTCATTGCCGATCACTTAATAGGTGATCGAGATAAGTTAACGTTATTTCTCTCTTTTATTTTTTAGTTCTTAGTAAAGAATCATCTCCCTTCTGTGAAAGGTGTCTACAACAGGGAGTGAATAATTAAACAATGGAGGACGTTCCAGTTCAGAATCCAAGGCAGTCAGCAGGTTTCCTTTCATTGTTAACTTTCTCCTGGATAAGCAATTTGCTTAAAATCGGAAGCAAACAACCACTCGAAGAGAGGCACCTATTTACCATCGAAACTTCATTTCAAGCAGAAAGACTTGTTGCTGACTTAGAGAGGGAATGGCTGGCAGAAGAAAGAGCGTCTGAACGAAATCGAACAAAGCCGCGCCTTTGGAGAGCTATGATGAGGATCATCCCCTACAGAGATTATATCACTGTGGGGCTGCTGAGGATCTTGTATTCAATAACATTGAATCTTCTTCCTTTACTTGTGTGGTTCTTCCTGAGGAGCATTTCCACAGTGTCTGAGATTAGTTACACGAAAACCCTGTCATTTGTTGTTGGTATTTCTGCAGTCACCATTGCACAATCTTTAGGTATCAGTCAGGGGGCTTTCAAGGCGACAATGATAGCAATTAAACAGAAAGTTGGGATGATCGGTCTCGTGTATAAGAAGGCAAGTATTTATTAGTTAAGTTATTTACGAAACAGTATGAAAACAGAAGAAGACTACATAATCATTATGAAAATATTAACGGCAGTGATTTTGCAGGGAGTGGTCTTGTTAAAGATACTTTAAGTCATTTAGTTTTTCTATTTCAGATCCTTTCTCTTAACAGATGTGCCTTAGAAGAGATAACTTCAGGAAACACCATCAATATTGTTTCCAACGATGCTCAAGTCATAGAGGAGTTGGGCCTTTACCTTTTTTACTTTTCGTTTGCTCTCCTGGACATTATTGTCTCCATGGCTCTTGTGTGGTATTTAGTCGCCTGGCAAGCCTTGATAGGAGCTTGTTTTTTCCTTGTTGTCATCGTCTATGGATCAGTTGCAGCTCAAAAAGCTGGACAGATACGCGAGAGGGCAGCTGCACAAACCGACAGACGATTGGAGATCATGAGAGAGATTGTTAGAGGAATCCGTGTGGTGAAAATGTACGCCTGGGAATGGAACTTCAGAGAACTGGTTGCCCAAATTAGAAGGTGTCTATAAAAGTTAAAAGCCAGCCACACAAATAATTATATGTAATTAGTTCCTGTCGTTCTATCTCTTGCGTCTCCTTCCCCAACAAACAATGAATGAAAAAGCAAATAATAAGCAAGGAAAGAAAATCCTCGGGTGAAACAATCTTCCCAAATTAAAACAAAACCTGTTTCTGAAAAAGAATTGTTCCGAGAAAAAAAATTAGCTCCCAGCCAAAGTATAAATCCGTGGTCTTCCAAATGCCACGATACTTTTAACTGAACATACATTCTATAGAGTATAATTCTCCTCTACGATATGCTCGGAGGAGTGTTTCAGTTTCCCTTGATAACTAACCTTTTTTTCCTGTGTTCCAAATGTGAAAATTTTGGACGCAAAAAACTATTAATATAATTTGTTGTTGTTGTTGTTGTTGTTGTTTTATGTACGAAACGTCGTTTTGATGACGCATTTATGCAGTATCTTATACTCCAAAATTGCCAGTGTGCCACGAGTAATTCGTCCGTAAATCAAGAGTATTTCTAATATAGTTACTACTTTAATTGAGGCCGGCTGACATTTAAAACAAACTTTAAAAAAAATTAAGAGTGAAAGAGGTCCTTGCAGTAGTAGAGAAAGCCTGAAATGTTCAAGCTATGACCTTGCGACACACATACAACACTCTAACTATTTGAGCTATAATGCCTGAACAACGAACTCCGGATGAAAACCCTCTTTCAGTTTGATACTGAATATCTAGCTCAGTAGGTTCAAGCAGTTTCTTTCTTGGTCTTCAATATCTGCATCTGCGGAATTTCTCTTAAATCACCGAGAGAATCTAGTTCACTCTGAAATCGTTTACTGCTTTGATGTATATATTATTTATCAGTATTTTCATACATCCCCTTTCATCTATTTTTCAGAAAGGAAATCTCCTTTATTCGAATCCGCGGATTTATTGTCTCCAGTATCCCCGTCTTGTTCTTCACCAGCAACGCCATTGCAGGATTCATCTCAGTTATGACGCTGCTTCTCATAGAACACTCCTTGTCAGCATTTAAAGTGTTCACATTGCTTTCTACATTAGCTAACATTCAAGTTGCCGCCGCAAGCTTTTTAGCAAATTCGCTACGCTATATTGCTGATGCAAAAACTGCATGTGATAGGGTGCAGCGGTTGATAGAAAAGAAGCCCATCACAACATGTTACATGAACCATCATGACAAGCCGTTGAAGTTAGAAGTATATTTTAAAGGAAGAAGCTACAAACCACATTTCATTAGACATGAGAGTTTCAAATCTGGAAAACCTATTTTTATTGGCGCTCGAAAACTTGAAGAAACAGCCGAGAACATCCATCCACAGGTTGTCCTTTCAAACGTTTCCTGTTTCTGGAGCCATAATCCAGAACGTCCTGCGATACACAATCTATCACTTAGTGATGTCTGCGGGCAACTAGTTGGCATTACTGGGCCCGTTGGAAGTGGCAAAACATCTTTACTAATGAGCATATTGGGTGAACTTCCAGTATCCGGTAAAATCTCTTGTATTGGAAAAATGGCCTACGTCTCCCAGACACCTTGGGTCTTCTCTGGTAGCGTGCGAGACAACATAGTTTTTGGCATGAAGTTCGATGAGGAAAAGTTTAATAAGATAATTAAGGCATGTGATCTGGTGAAAGATATTTCAAGTTTCCAAAAACGCGATCTTACGAAAATTGGACAACGTGGAGTAATCCTGAGTGGAGGTCAGCGTGCACGGGTAAGTCTAGCACGCGCGCTCTACTCCGATGCAGACATCTACTTACTGGACGATCCACTCAGTGCAGTGGATGCCAAAGTCGGCAAACATTTGTTTCATAATTGCATCAAAGAATTCTTAGCTGGACGAATACGTATTCTGGTCACTCATCACTTGCAATATCTCAGACACACAGACAACATTGTACTGCTCCAAAACGGCTCTGTGGTGTACCAAGGTACCTTCCGTCAAATGGAACAAGGAAGGCAAGGTGGTTTCTCTTTTCTATCTCACGAAAAACTTACCTCAGATGGAAAGGAAAACAAAGATGATGTTGTTGTATCTGTAAGTGACATCGGCGAGTTCTTTTCATCGCCGGTGAACGCGGCTGAAAAGGATCGAGGAAGAGTCGATCTTTCAGATGAGGAGGAGGACAGAATGGTGGGAGCTGTTAAGTGGTGGTCTTACTGGAAGTATTTCAGAGCTTCACTTTCAGTATTTTTGATCGTCTGCCTGGCTGTTTTCTTTGCTGTTGTTCAGAGTAGGTATATTCATTCTTCCACCCATCCATCTACCCATTTATCCAACCGTCCAACTAGCCATCTAATTATCCAACCAACCAACCAACCAACCAGCCAGCCAGCCAATTAACCATCCAACCATCCAACCAACCAACCATCCGTCCATCCATCCATCCACCCACCTACCCACCCACTCATCCATCCATCCATCCTATGTTTAACATAACAAAAGATATATCGTAATCCACCTCAGCATATAAGGTATATATGCGTACTGCTGAAAATTAGGCTCGTCATGTCAGATATCCTTCCCAGATGTATCATTTTCCAGCCAATGTCCTTACCACGATGCTTTCAGTTACCTTATTCATTGTATTGGAATGAGGGAAGAATTATAATTTCGGGTACTACTTTGTGTATAGTTTTTTAATGTGAAGTCTTACTTCATTTAATCTTTTATCCAGCACTTGAGTATACTCCACAATTGTCGAAAATGATGTTGAAAAGATTTTCAAAAAGTTCAAAAGGATACGTATACCATTCAGCACTAAAATATTATTGACTTCGGAGTTGCAATTAGGGCCTATATAGTGAAATAAATTTGCTGTTCTTTAAGGTTCAATAACGAGAGCATGTTTCATTGTTCCAGTTTTGTGGATTGCGCCCTATTGGTGGCTTTCACGAATGACGGAGATGCCGTTTGAAGAACAGAAGAACGATATAACGCTTCTGGTTTACGGATCAATTGTAACGTTCTCAGTGATTCTCACAGCAGCTTCCTCATTTTGCTTTTACCTTGCTGTTCTAAAGGCTTCTGAAAACCTCCACGACGAGATGGCTAAAGCGGTCATCAAAGCACCACTACTTTTCTTCGACACAAACCCAGTTGGCCGCATCTTGAACCGCTTCTCTAAAGACATTGGTTGCGTGGACGATCTGCTTCCGTCAAAATTTCTCAGGGCAGTGCAGTTTTGTTTGTACTTTTTCAGTGCCACCATACTTGCAGCCGTTACAAATGTGTGGCTTGTTATCACTTGCACTCCCTTGATATTGTCATTTATTTACCTTGCTAAATATTATTTGAAATCCTCACGAGAGATCAGGCGGCTTGAGGCATTGACATGCAGTCCTGTGTATTCACTTATTGCTGATACTGTGGCAGGACTGGAAGTTATACACTCGTCACAGATGGAGGAGGACTTCGTGCGAAAGTTTTACAAGTTTGTAATTTATAGGTTATTTTAACATATCCTGTGATCACTTGAAAGTACTAGAAAGAGATGACGTTACAGTTGCTTCCGTTTCTACTTCAGCCGTGTACTGCACTATTGTACAGTCGAAACTCGATATAACGAAGTGCCAATCGACTGGCAAAATGACGGGGCTCGATATATTGGGTTCTTTGCCATAAAGTTTACTGTAACAGGGCTGAATAATACTGTTTGTTAAATCGGGGTTCCATTGTAACGTGGAGTTATAGCAGACGTTGTTCCGCTACGACGGTGTGTTTTTATATTGGGTAAACTTGCGGGATGAATTAGTCCGTACCTGCAGTGAAATTAGATTTCATGACATATGAAGTGTAAATGAGAGGAAAACGAGTCAGTTACCTCGTTAAGCTAAGGCCTTCGTGTTGGTTTAAGATCCTAATTTATTGATTCCGAGCTGCTTTCTGTGGTTCTAGCAAATTCTAAGCTTTTATCTGATTCTCCCTCAATCCGTCTCAAGCAGTTTACACCAGACATATTAATGGAAATTGATCCAGTAACAATTGGCTTAGCCCCTAACGTGCAGGTGCTGCACTGTCCGAACGGAACCACTCGTTATGGACCCAAGACTTGCAGAGGCCAAACTGTCAAAGTCTCTAGTCACGTGAAACGGATGTCTCGCACAGGTCTAACCACAACATAAAAGATGTGACTTAAAGCTACTCATTTAAGGGAACCACGAAAGCACATCAACTGGGTTTGGCCAGAACCTGGCTGAATGCATGCGCACAGCCAAATTATTCGCAAATTGGCAGCCATGGACAGCTGTTTCGTCTTTGTTAGGATTCATCAGGTAATTTAACTGCACATGTGCATGCTTAAGCCTCTGGCGAAACCTGGGAGATGTGTCTACGTATCTCTGCAGTCAGGTTTTGCAAAGTGACATTTATTTGAAGTCCCACATTTTTTCGACGCCTGCAGCGCACGACAACTTTGCTTTTGTTTCCAATTCTTTTTATTTTTTCTTATTACTTCAAAGATATCAGGATAAGAACACAGCAGCATTGATTATGCTAAAGGCGTCAACCTACTGGTTGTCTGTGCGAGGCAATATGTTGAGTACCTTCCTTGTGACATCTGTGCCGGTTGGAGCCTTATTCGCCACACAAAGCCCAGGTGAGTATCATAATCTGTGATCCTGGGGACTCATTTTAATACGATTTCATCTAACCTGCGTAGCAGGTGGTTTGGGGTGGGGTGTTTTTCGGAAGGTAATTCGCGAGAAGCAAAAATTTTCAATGAAACGGCCGCGCGAAAGCTGGACCGAGGTCAAACGAGAAGGCGAGTCGGGGAGGGGACTAGGGAAGGAAAATCGCCTGCATTCAGCCCCATGAGATTTTTGAAACGCCCCCTCCAGTCGCGTGTGGCTTGCGCGTAATGTTAATGTCAACCGCCAACCAATCACAGCGCGCCTTATGTAAACATTGGCGGGAACGCGCTCTTACGAAGCTTTTCCCGCCTTTCTTGAAACTTACATGTAAGAACATGGAGGAAATTCCCAACGCTTCTTGTAGGTTTTGTAAAGTAATGTTCAAAACTAAATTTGGAAAGTTCGGAGGGACAGAGATAAAAGTAGGCCATTCTACTTCCGTAAGTCTGTCTTGAGCTACAAAAAACAAAGATTTCTTGGGGCTAATTCTTAGCGAAGTCTGCAGAACTGTGGGACTTATTATCAAACGGGACGACACCAAGTTCTCCAGCAGCGTTTACAGTCCTTGTGCCAGGAAAATAAAAAACCTAGGACAGCTGTACAAGTTCTTCAATGAAGCTCAATCGCGAGAAGGAATTCCTACTTTGCAGAATAAACTGCCTTTGAATACGAGAACACCCGACTCGGCGACATCTACTCCCAAAAGCAGAACCCCAAAGTGTTACGAGTAAACTCACCTGCAAATAATTGAGGTCGCTAGCGGAAATCTCTCGATTTTGATACAGAAAACGTCGATCCTTCGCTAGAAGAGGACTCATCTTTGCGATATTTCAATATAGACGATTTGAAAGATGTAGAATTGGGAGTCAAAGCCTTAATACGACCCGCTTCACGGGGAGTTCCAATTGTGCGAATAGCGCAGCACGAAGGATCAAAACAAATCGTGAAGAACATCACATGCGCATTTTCCAGCACGAAGAGCTAGTAACTTATCTGCAGGCTGCTTAAAAGAGGGAAGTAAGGGATGAGTTTCGCGTGTATTTCAAAGAAGGCTCAATACTTGAAAGAACTGAGCCAGAAGAAATTGCAGCATTCTAGAACAAGGTTTTCGCTCGAGAAATTCGGGTATTCTGTCCGTGGTGGTTTGCAGCAGTTGAACGGGCAAGTGACATACGCGACATTGACGATGAGCCAGGCAAGTTAAATTCATGTGCCCTAGCTTCTGCAGCTGTTGCGCACAGTAGAAATAGCACCTTGATGACTGCTTACCATTACCGGAACTCCACGATATTGTTTCACAGAGGAGCAAAACATGACGATTTAGTGCGACTGAATCGTCTAGGAATTTGCATGCCTCCCATTTCCTTTCGCCGGTTACAGAGTAAAATGGGTGAAAGCTTGGAAGCATGAGTAGAAGTGTGGAAGAAGGAAATTGAGAACAACAAGTGTGCAACACGTCCATGTGAGGAGATGTGCAGAAAGCAGCTGACCCTTGCTGAAAATGCAGAGGCAGCCAGCGAGAAAATTTTAGCAAAATACTTGAAATATCATTTTCTGCTTTCTTAAATTGTTTCAGAGCTTTTTAAAGACATATTTGTGTAAGCTAATACAGGCCAAACTGTTCGGCGTTTTTAGCTGAAAATTTAGGCCGCAGAAAATTCTAGGAAACATTATCCTCTCCGCCGAATTTCCTGAGTTGCTGATGGTTCCACGAAAATGCTACTTGTAGCTGACCTTCGTTTACACTCTGAACGACACATTTGTCCCTCCGCAAACAATAGGAATTAATAAGTCCTCTTGTTACGAAAATCCGAGGTGATGTTTCGTCAAATAAATCTCTAGTTTTCACTGGAATTAAATTCGAATATCTCATGCAATTGAGGCCTTTCGAAGAGGTATTCCCCAAAACAAACCGTTGGGTGCCCCTAAAAATAACATGGGTCTCGAAGTCAAGAATGTTGATTTAGACATTGGAACAATTGGTACAAACGAAAAGCTTCACCCCGAAGCACGTGCCACAGTTACTGCACTAATAGATGCCAAAAGACATGCAATCGAGAGGAACAACAGTGACGATGGAGGGTAAAAGGAGGAGCATTTACTGGCTGTCATGCAGGAGCTTAAATCAGTCAAACGTCCATTTTATAAGTAAGTGTGTTAACGAAACCAAGAAATACAATATTTTGTTATACTGTCAACTCCCTGAGTTGATTCTTGTGCAGTTCCAGAAGAATATCCATACTCATAATCCATACAGGAATGTCAACAACAGAAGAAAGGCAAAAAATACCAATGAATAAAATTCACAGAATTCTTATATTTTCAGTTGGTTAAAGTGTCGAGATGCATGCAGTCCTGTATTACCTGTTACATGTATTACCTATTACATGTTCCATATGGAATTTTAATTCACAAAACACACACACACACACACACACACACACACACACATGATCAGTGAACCAGACATTTGAGAGAATTTATAAGTACAGTATGTGGTCCTTGGTCCGCGAGTAAAAATTCTAATCTTGAATATCTTACCTGAATCAAAACGTCGCGAGCTGGAATTTTCCGTGAAGATAGCTTTTATGTTTCTCGCAATAATTTTAACGTGGCAAGTTCCAAACTGAAACATTTTTCCTGTAATTCGAAAAAAGCTGACCGTGCTAGCTGGCTCTTGGTCCGAGACTCATGTAAACAGCACGAAAAGTACCTGTGAATCCTAATAATTTCCGTAGCAGAATGAAAATTTTCACAATAGTTTATTTATTCTTTCTTATCCTTGATATATCTAAGCTACATTCTTGCTGGAAAGTCGTTGTGAGTGTGAAAAAATATGTTTTACTTTTCAGACAACAGTCTCCTACACAAGCCCCAAGCGCAGTCGGAAATACTGAATTACAAGACTACAAGCTTATATGTATTCTAGGCATATGAGAGAAGTTAACCCCGTTCATAAACATGTATAAAGAAGATTTCGAAAATATTCAGCAAAAACAAAGCCGTTTCCATTTATCTAAGGTTTTCTTTATCTGCTTAGCGAAATGTAAGTTCTCTAGGGTCATAGGTCGCGGACCAAGGACCCATATGTGAAAATTGTTGATATTTTTCAAGAGTCGATTAAACAAAAGTTTCAAACTCTGCACCAAATTCGTTCACAACGGCAGAAACAAGTTTATCTGTAAACTTGTTTTTCAAAAAAACACGTCCTCCCGTTGCGTTCTATCTACGCACAAGCTAAGTAAAACATGACCATGTAGTTTACGGAGCCGCAAAATTAAACACTTCAGGAAAGACAAATTGGCCTACCTGCCAAAAAACGTGAATTCCGCGCCTTCACCAACAGAAGGAAAGTCGAAAATTCGTGATATGGAAGAAGACTAATCAGTAAATCATCGGACACATTTCGTTTTTTAAGTTGCTGTTTTGCCCTTGGGGGGGGGAACTCCCATATGAAAGTGACGGGGATGCTTGTCGTCTTGCTTAGGGGTGTAAATTGCAGATTTTGGTCTCGCTTAGGGTTCACAGGACAGAATGCCAATATTTTTACCCATACAGGTATCGCTTAGGGTTGTGCGTAAAGAAATATCTATATGAAAAAACCAAACGCCGTCAATCTTTAGCGTCAATCTTAAGCGCAATTAAAAATCACTGTCGTTTTCATTTGGTTGTCTGTTTTGGCATGGTCTACTTTAGGGTACAAATAACGCCTGAGCCACACCCAGATTGGTCTCCTTTAGGGGTTTTATTCTAATTGTCCGACGAGCATCCCCGTCAGTTTCATATGGGAGTCTCCCCCGGGGGGGTTTGCCGTTTTTAAGGGCTTTCCTGTTCCTTGTATCCTTTCGTTATGTGATGTATTCCGTTTCGGTGGCACTGGAGATAAAGATTATGCTGTATTCTGCTTCTGGATCGAGTGCTGTATGAGCTGGTGCAATTAAAAGGATTCAACTGGAAATTTGGGCTGTTCGTGTTATCCCTGTGCACGAGATTGATTCGACTTGTTCGTTCGATTTACTCCTCAAGTTAAGTAACCACGAGAGCTAAACTTCCAGTAAGCTTAAAATTTCACACTTTCAGGTCCAAGTAGCTTCGATGATGAGAAGTGTATTTACGAGACAGAACTAAAATTTTAATAAAATTTACCTTTCCCTGTTCATGTTTCGACCGTATGCGATTCGTTGATAATGATTGCAGACACCCTTTTGTGGAATTCACTGGGCCCTTTCAGCATCTTGAGAAATGACTTGTCCAGCGTATCTTCTGCCGACGCGAAAACTAGCTGGTACTTCCCGCTAGAAATGTCTCCCAGGTTGGCGTCCGCCACTGAAGCTGCCGTGAGCCCTAATCCCTCAGCTTCTTCGATTTGGTCGTCGACGATACTTCTCAAAGAAGTAATGACTAATGCCGAGCACATTCCGCAGTTATCTTTTCCTTTACGTTCAGAAAAAGCTGATCATAAAACTTTTGCCAAATCCAGAAGGTAGGACCGCCAAAACATCGCATTTCATTTACTAGCTGTTTTACAGCGTCTCTCTGCTCATCTTTTAGAAGACCAGAAAACCCAAGCTCTTCAAGCTCCCGCAAAGATTCTTGCAGATTTCATGAGAACACTTCTTCCTCCGTTCTTCCCCTCCCCCCCCCCCCCATGGCTTCTTTCCGCCTTCTTTCCGCCATTTTCTCGGCCTTCTTCCCTTCGTCCCCTCCCGACTTGACCTCCCGACTGGTTTTCTCGTTTGCCCTCGGTTCAGCTTTCGCGCGGCCGTATCTCCTTCTCGCGAATAATACTTTACGAAAGACACACCAAACCGGCTTCTACGCAGGCTAGTTTTCATCTAACTGTAAAGATGTTTTTTTCTTTGCGATTTAAGCAATGAACAGGGACCAGACTGGTTAAGTTAACCTAGTTAATTTTCAGTATAACACACATCAACTACTGCGATTGGCATGGTTTAAAAACTGTGTTGAATGCGCAATCTGTTGACCTACAAAACTGTTCGACATCAAATAGAAGGAAATTACAGAAGGTGACGGTACTCGGTTGGTTTCATGCCGAACCGTTCACTTATTACACGACCGCGCCACATATTAGTGTGTTTTTGTGTGTCACCTGGGACAACACTTTCCACGTAAATGGACGTGTGTTATAAATAATGAATCCAGTAAGAAACCAGAAATGCCACGGTTTACTCGCGTCGACTGCAACGGAGTAGTAGTTATACAGTGTCCTTGTTAATTGACACACCCCTAAAATTCAAATAATAACCCCCTTCCGAATATAAGCACCCCACAAATGTCATTCGCACAAAGCCCTCCGATAGTAAGCCCCCCTCAACCCCGCGAACATAAGCGCATGTTGTTCCCATTCATTCCAAGAAAGATTACTGCATCCTCCGATTGTAAGTCCCCACACGAACTACCGTATCATTCTTCCTATGTAAAAAGCAATCTGAATACTGTACGTACAGCAACCACAACAGGGTCCCATACAAAAGCAAACAACAAATTACATTGTAACGAGGTAACTTTAAAGTTCGATCGTACGAAGATTGTTTTTGTCGTATTGGATTCCTTATAATGTGCTTGTATTTTTTTTGGCACACAGATAGTATTTGTGCCTTGTACCAACATTTCTACTGGTGCACCATTTTCAGGCGTAAAGTCACTCATTTTCAGGCGCAAAATCCCGTCCAAATATAAGCGGAACCATCAAGCGTGAAATTGGCCCTATAATAAACCCTCCCTAAAATAAACCCATCAAAAAAGCCTTTTGGAGAAACATAAGCCCAGGGCTTATTATCGGAATTTTACATTGTGTAGGGGCAACCAAGAAGATGACTTAGTGCTGTGCACTTTTTTATCTCAGCCTTAGCAGGTATGTCCCTGACGTTCGTATCTAAAACATTGGGATTCTCAGAGTATGGCATCCGCATGACAACAGAAACAGAAAATCACATGATCTCAGTAGAAAGACTGTTTACGTACACCGAGATCGATTCAGAGCCTGGGTACAACACTGAAACCCTTCCTCCAGAAGAGTGGCCAACAGCCGGTACCTTGACATTACACGACTTGTCACTGGCATACTTGGAAGGAGCTCCAACAACGTTAAACAGTATAAACGTCTCTGTCGATGCTAAGGAGAAAGTTGGCGTGGTAGGTCGCACGGGAGCTGGGAAATCATCTTTAGTGGCTGCTCTGTTCAGAATGCCAGAACCTCAGGGCAAGGTAAGAGTCTTTTTTTAATTTCGTACCAATGTAGCAATGGTTTATTTCGATGCAAGAAAGGATTAAGGAACATGACAGAGATATACGGCTTGCACGAACTCAGACCTCAACTGTCTCAGAACATGCTAACGAGACCGAACACTATCCGCTCTGGGACAAGGTTAAGTCTATTGACCCCGACCCACACTGGTACACCCGTAGGGTTAAGGAGGCCATTCACATAAGACTTCACCCTAACAACATCAGTGGGGATAACCGAATTGAAACTACAGAAAAGTGGATGCCCCGATTGAACAGCATCTTTCATGACAATAGCCTGAAATGTGGGCGCACAGCCCTAAGGTTGATTCGACGACACGAGCGATGCTCACGTAAGCTCGCACGCTATGCCAGCCACCAAGGTCCTTAGGCGACACTGAGGTTTCTTTACCACAGAAAGGGTTGTAACGCCTACAAGTATCCCAGCCACTGAGATAGTCGCTACAGTTGAGTCTACTCGTACGCCCGGGGGGGGGGGGGGGGGGGCGGTACTTGGGTCAATTTTGCTGGGTATGTGCCGCTGGCCTCTCCGGACCCCTACCCCATTATAGTCTATTCTGTAGCCACTTATAGACCCCATGTTAGTCACTTTTGGGCAAATATGCCCCAATCCCTATTTGCCGGAATTTACCTACCCCTGCAATCCCGCAAATGTGCAACCCCATTCTAGTAACTCTATTAGCTCCTATTAAAAATACAACCCCATTATAGTCAAGCCAGTCGTGAAAATGCGACCCCATCCAGCGGCACATCCCTATTAGCCTGTCACTAGGAAGTACTCCCCCCCCGGGCTCGTACCACCATTTGATGTAGAACAGGCCGACACTGTTAGAAGAACTGTTTATAGTATCCTTCAAAAGGCTAAGTCACCTAAGCCTAACATCACGAAAGACATGCAGCAAAGCCCTAAAAAAGCGTGAGGGAAGATGAATCTATTGTGGTTTTCCCGGCCGATAAAGGTCGTGTCAGCGTAGTACTAGACAGCACCACCAACCACAATAAGATAAAAACACTAATCGAGAGCGGTCCAACCGAATTCTCAACAAAGACCCTACTGACCGTCTGGGCCGGACGTTGACTGAAAAGCTCCTAACCCTCAAGCGAAGTGGACATTTGTCAGAGTCTATAGATAATAAGATCAGACCTAGACAGAAGCAACCGTCACGAATCTACAGTCTACCTAAGAACGACAGGGTGAACACACCTCTGAGACCTATTGTTTCTTGTGTAAACACCTTTGCTTATGATTTGGCCAACATCTTGCCTCCCTTAACAGGGAAACCAGACTACACGGTTAATAATTCAGCTCATAATACATTCTTTCGCCCACGTGCACTAAGCAGTTAGGAGAAGGTTGACAAAAATATCTAAGGTAATGTCAATTTTTTTCCAGATGTGCTAGATACAGAACCCGATCTCTAGGAGAAGCCAGGTGCTCCAGCGGGACTTAGGTTTATTGTTGTGTCAGCTTTTCTCGATCTTGAAACAGCAATTAAAGGCGAAAATTTTAATTATTTTGCGTATTCACATCTTTGAATGTTCTAATGCATGTGCATAATTTCATTGAAATAGATTATTATCGATGGAGTTAACATCAAGGATCTCAATCTACAAGCGTCTCGCAGGTCCATGGCCGTAATAACTCAGGACCCTGTCCTCTTTAGCGGCAGCCTTAGGAGGAACCTAGATCCTTTTTCTTCGTATGAAGATCATGATCTTTGGGATGCTTTGGAAGAAGTACAATTAAAGACGATGGTCCAACAATTACCTGACCAGCTTGAATACAAGTTGAGAGAGTCTGGGAGCAACTTCAGTGTTGGGGAGCGTCAACTGGTCTGTTTAGCGCGTGCACTGTTACAGAAAAGCAAGATCATAATACTAGATGAAGCCACAGCTAATGTAGATTATGAGACGGACCGTCTGATTCAAGATGTTATACGCAACAAATTTAAAGATTCCACGGTAATAACCATCGCTCATCGCTTGAACACCATCATGGACTATGATAAAGTGTTGGTAATGGATCAAGGACGACTGGTGGAGTTTGACAAACCTGAAGTCCTGCTTCAGAATGACAATGGATATTTTTTTCGTCTAGTTCACACTCATGACATGTTTTCATCTCATTAAATGGCTACTTCCTGAATGGGTTGTGCCACAAATTTTAACATTTCTATTTCTTGCTGTTTGTGTGCGAAAAAACTTTGAATTGCCCCCTTCAGCATTGCTTCTCAAGTGTTTGTTTAGAGCCATTGAAAGACGCAAACTAAGGTCACTTAGAAACTGAAAAAAATATAAATGGCAAGAAAAAGGGTACTTTGATTTTTTCGGAACGACGGAAGTCAAATTAAGGATAGCTTTGTATGAAATTCTAAAATTTATGAGTAATTAATGATAAACAAACCATAACAGCATTAAAATCACATGTACATTGCGTTTTTAAAACTGCGTATGTTGAATTTTTCTAGCATTCATGGATTTTTAAGAGTTTAGGGAACATCGTAGATAGGAGTAACCTTTTTGAAGTGTCTTTTTATAATAAATTTCTTAATAAATTTGTAAGTGTTACCACTGGTAAATCTCAATACAGATCATGACAAATGTATGATAGTGTGATCTGTATTAGAGATAATGCACATTCTATATTGCTACTTTTCTGATAGTAAGAGCAGTCGTAAAACAAATGCCCAATTTACAAAAGCACTTTTAATGATCGTAATGAGTTTTGTAACAGGTAACAGTTAGTGTACACAAGCAAAACTTATAGCCCTTATACTTGCGTTTGCTGCCTCATCTGCTTTGGCACTGCAAGCGTGATTTTGTCTTAACTTTTTTTGTAAATAAATAAACAAATAAATAAATTGACTTTGTTTAACTAGGGTGGCACTAGATAGTCTTCCGACTGACAAACATGTGGCCCTCGGATTCCAGATCGAATTGGAATTTGGAAATATTAGTTTTTGAGGATGGAGGAAAAGCCGGAGTACCCGGAGAAAAAAACCCTCGGAGCAAGGACGAGAACCAACAACAAACTCAACCCACATACTTGTCGTGACGCCTGTTTGATACAACTTGCGATTGAACTTCACTATTCAGGTCAAAAACAAATACAAGGCAAGTGAACTCTATGTTTTAGTGTACGAAATTTAAACTGACGCAGAGAATAAGATATCATAATAACTTCTACTGTCCAGCTTGGAATTAAGGTCGTTGACTGTGCCATAATAGTTAATCTTCGCCTTTAGTCACACCAGCTTTTAAATCGTCTTTTCTAGCATCTCAGGAAATGTAAAAGACTAGTAGTTATGTTGATTTTATTTCAAAACTATGTCATTACCAAGTTCTTTGTAAACAACGTGATCGACATTTCTAATACATATATAGCTAGACTAGCTTAAAAACGAAGCACATAAATAAAAATAATCACGAACAATCAAAACATTGTAAGTCATTATAGTGTAGTCACAAGGATAACTGCAGTGCTCCGCAAAAACAAAACAAAAAAAAAAACAAACGAGGCAAGCAGACTCCCATTTTCCAGAAATTTTGACGATTAATCCTACCTTTACCAATTCTGAATGAATTCCCCGTTAATCTTGAATGAACGATGGAAAAACATGACGATAATTTGAGTTATTCCCTCGCTTGGAAAACGATAAAGAGCAGCTTGTTTTCCTTAATGTTTTTTGGAGTTTCCAGAGTGGGTAAACGGCGGCTTCCCCACCGGGGGGTTTTACACCCTTATATAAGCTTTAAGGTATGTGCAGCGCCAAAGGGTATGGTTTTCAAGACCCCTTTTAAATCTGAAATAGGTATAGATTTTGTCAATTTTGGTGTGAAAATGGGTACGTTTAGTGGGCTCTGGTCTGGAATTATTATAATCATATCTTGAGAACTGCGTATATCGGGGAATTTGAAGCCCTTGTCAAATATTAACGCAAACCGAAGAAGTTCCTGAGCAGGACTGAAAGATGATTAATTGGAAAAATCACATATTTTGGTTTGAAATCGGGTTAGGAAGATTGGAAGACGTGCACCGCTCTCCCCACCCAAATTTTCGTGGAGTAACCCCCATCCCCGGAGTTTTCCTGAGGTTTATCACGTGTAAATGTAGACGGTTAACAAACGGAAAACATAACGTTGACCAACTTGTGCTGATATGATATGACGCCATGTGGCATAAGCGATCAACGTAGGAAACTCTCCAGTTACCTCGCAAGGTAACGTCACTTGCAACTTTAGCCTAGCGGCGAGGTTCTGCGATTCACGTATTTCTAGCATATAAGACACGAGGTTGAAGATATGGCTTTATAGCCATAAATTAATTGAACACGTGACGCAATAGTGCTCCTCCGCGTAAGAAAACTCGGGAAATAGTGCACGCCTGGCGAAAAAAAACCCATGGATAGTATTCATCAGCAGAAAATCTCCCAACTCCTCTTACCACAGGCCTACTTTTGAAATAAAATGACTTCTAAAGCAGCTATTTTAGGTTGAAATATGACCTGTCATTTACTCCGCCTAGGTCAGCAAAGAGACTGTTCAAAGGATTGTCAAGGAAAGGGTACCCAGGAAAACGAGAGTTAATTGTGCATTATTTACAGGTTGCACTGTTGAATAAACTTTGGTTTGCATTGGGTAGGGTTCCTTTAATTTCCCTTTTCTGTCTACTTTTCTTTTTGTTTGTTTGTTTGTTTGCTTGTTTTGCAGTTTTTCTTCTAAAAACTCAACTTGGTGCATTGAGAATTCGAAAGGGCAGTTTTTGGGCGGAAGAAAATTTAGTGGTGAACAATAATAATAATAATAATAATAATAACATTTCTAAAGCGCCCTTTCCCAACGGTCCAAAGGCGCTATTTACATTAAAAAATTCAATTTAAAAAGCACGCTTAAAAAGAACTGTTTTCAGCTGTCTTTTAAAAGTAATAGTCGAGTTTTTCTGTCTTGGGACGCATCAGCTAATGGCTGCCACTTCAATATTGATGTTTGTTTTAGCATAAAAGCCCAACCAGCGAATATTTGTTTTAACTGGAATGTCAAGTCTCTGCGGGGAGACTATCAGTGGTTTGTCCCTCGACAGAAGCATTTTACTGTTAAAGTAGTAATACGCGAACAAGAAGCTGGACATCCAAGCGCGCTTCTCGTCTCGAAGCCACGTGCAGCCGTCCGGCTGGGGGACAGGTGAGTCTGGAGAGAAGACTAAAGCTCTGTAACCTGCTGTGCCAAGTTTCCGTGTGGCAGGCGACTTACCAGAAAAGAGGGTCTCCCCTCAACGGCTCTGCGCTTCCCAAAACAAAAACAGCTAGTTCTGCAGGCTATCGCTTGTAGTCAAGCTGAAACAAAACTCGCTACATCCTCCTGCCACTCTCTCCGGTAGCAGATATCTCGGTATATGTCCCGGATGTTCGTTCACTCTCAAACTAATTGACATATAAAATTTATAAAAAATGTACTTAAGAATCTGTGGGTGAAATTCCAAAGTGTAAATACTCAAATGGTAGCTGTTGAGCAGTACTATCCTGCGGCGCTGTTTTATTATGCCGTACAAGGTGTTTCTAGATTTCTAGTATGCGGATGCAAACCTAAAGTGTGACTGATTCAAATATACTTTCCTGTGATATTGTTTATTATGCTGAAGAAGGTGGTTCTAAAATTTTGAGTCTGTGGATGAAATCCTAAAATGTTACCATCCAAGTGAAAGAAGGTATTTCCAATGTTGAGTACATGCGTACACGACCCTTCCCCACTCCCCCGGGACGGATAGAAGTGCGTGACCGTCATCCGTCACGGGTTGCATCGACACCAATAACATGTCTGCACAAAGAGCGAATCATGGACGGTGCTAATTCACAACTGCAGGGAACGTCAGTAACTACTGGCGGAGTTCCTATAGAATCGGGAAGCAAAGGCCAACAGAGCAGGAGTATTTCTGGCGTAAGAAATTTCCTTGCGGGCGGAATTGGTGGAGTATGTGGGATCACGATCGGTCATCCCTTGGACACGATCAAGGTAACGTAATCTGCGTGTGATAATTGTTTCTTTGTTTGTTTGTTTGTCTGCGTTTTGTTTAATATCGTCGTGGTTTCGAGCAACTGAACAATATTAAGATTTAATTTCTGTGTTGGGGCTAGCCTGGTTTAAAGTTAAGCAAATGAACTCCTGAAATCATGTTGTCTGAGTAACGCTAGTTTGCTCAATTTCTGCATCGGCATATTTCGCAGTTCAAGACCTGTAGGTCCACTTCGGTCCATTATCCTCATTTGCTGGGCCATTCCATTTTATATCTACCCCCCCCCCCCACTCCAATGGAAGAGATTAATCAAAATTTACCCCCTAAGAAATCAAAGATCAAAAGTGCCAACACATGCCCCCCTCAGAAATTGCCTAAATTCTCTTTTCCCCTCAAAAAAAGCCAATTTTTTTCCAAACCCCCTCGGAAATATTCAAAAGATCAAAGGCGCCGACGCAGCGACCCCCTCAGAAATGATGATCAAGGGCCCCTCAGAAAATCTCTTCCATCGGGGGGGGGGGGGGTGTGGATATTAAATGGAATGGCCCGCTAGTGTTAGAGTTAATTGGCGACCCTAAGGCAATATGGGAATGACAGTGACTCTATATGTAAATGTAATATTGTGAAATTATAATGGGAAATTCCAAAGCAAGCCTGAGGCATGCGGTATCTGCCTGTTCAAAAAAAAAAAATGATGGCCCGGTTGCATAAAAAAGCATAAGATTATAAAGTGGGACTTTCTGCAACTGTTCCCTGTTTTCAGGAGGATTTTGTCGCACCGTCATTGTGTTTCCTATACTCTCGCCATCGGCTGATTTATCCATGACAGCATGCAAGAAAATCCTCCTGAACACAGGAAATAGTTGTAGAAATTTCCACTTAATCCTTTGAGTTTCTTTATGCAACTGGGCATAGGGCAGGATTGCATTTGGGTAAGAATAGACTGGAGGCAATTGATTCTGTTCTTGTTGACATAATTTGTTTAAGTGCCATTGTTTTACAATGGGCTATTGCATTTAAAAATTGCTTGTGGTATCCTTGGTTGAGGACTGACCTTTCTTTCTTACCCCTAAAGAATTCCTTGAAAAAGCATTAAAATCCCTGAAGACTTCCATAAAAAATGGGTTCACCCCTGAAGAATTTCACAAAAAAACCATTTATCACTGAAGAATTTCATGGAATCTCAGTGTTTACCTCTGAAGAATTCCACTTATAATATGGGTTTTACTCCTAAAGAATGGGCAAGTGCAAAGGATTTTTGGGGTTTTAAGAAAATCTGGTATTTTGGTTTTTCCCCAGGGTCAGTTTTTCCTCAATTTTGCACTTGGAATTGCATTTGTGTTCTCGATGTTTCCACGCACTCCACTCGCATTTTGTATTTGCAAATTGCACATGTAACCCAGAGTTAAAAGTGTTATATTAATTATCATTCAAGTTAATGAACTGAGGATTTATGTTTCAAACGATTGTAAACTTCTAGGTTCGAATTCAAACTGCACCGTTACCAAAACCTGGAGAAAAACCTGCATTCAGAGGCACACTGGACTGTGTGGTAAAAACTGTGCAGAATGAGGTATGCATGTAGGGTGGTGGCACTCCCTTATTTGGACTGTGTGTTAAAAACAGTGTGCAATGAGGTATGCATGTAGGGTGGTGGCACTCCCTTATTTGCACTGTGAGTGCAGGTGGCACTCCATTTTTTCACTGTGTTCTAAAAATTAAAGTGCTTACTGAGGTATGCGTGTGGGTTGGTACCTGTAGAACTCCCTTTTGGTCTGTGTGTTGAAACGGTATACAATAAAGTATGCATGTTGGTAAGTGGTAATCCTGTATTTGGATTGTGTGCTATGACCATTGCATAATGAGGTATGCATGTGGGGTGGTGGCACTCCCTAATTGGACTGTGTGTCAAAAACAGTGTGCAGTGAGGTATGCATGTTGGGAAGCGGTTGGACTGTGTGTTAAAAAACATTGCACTATGAGGTATGCATGTTGATGAGTGGCTTTCCCTTATTTTGACTTTGTGTTGAAACAGTGTGCAATAAAGTACACGTGTTGGTGATTTAGCTCTCCCTTATTTGGACTTTGTATTGAATTTACAGTGTGCAATGAAGTATAAATTATGTTCAGGTGAGTGACACTCCCTTATTTGGGCCGTGTGCTAAAAACAATGTGCAGAGGCACATTAAAAGCAGAATTTACCTGTGACTTTGCTTCTTCTGTCAGGGTGTGGCTGGATTATTCAAAGGACTGTTTACACCCGTTGCCTTTTCTACACCTCTTTGTGCAGTACAATTCTGGGCAGTAACAATGGGCAGAAGAATGCAGATGTCTGACCCTCATGGGATTCCTACGTAAGTTGTACAGTTAAATAGAAAAACCTCTTGGTGCAATGAACTCTGCCTTATTTAAATTTAAAAACACTTTATTGGAGTTTTGACAAAAGTGAAGTATCAGGGTATCCTCTGTGCCGTTTCACAGGATAATATTGTTTTAAAATTCTGTTCAAGACATATTGTCACCTTTGAGCTGGGACTAGCTATAACAGCTTGCATTGGAGACTCATGGAGAGTGGGGAATGAGAGCACTCGCCTCCGACCAACGTGGCCCGGGTTCAACTCCCGGTCCCAGTGGCATATGTGGGTTGAGTTTGTTGTTGGTGCTCGTCCTTGCTCCGAGAGGTTTTTCTCCAGGTGCTCAGGTTTTTCCGCGCTCCTCAAAAACAAACATATCCAAATTCCAATTCGATCTTGGAGGTGTCCCCAATTATCACTCTGTGCTAAATTTTGTTGACACCTAAATAAAGTGATTTATTTTTTATTTTAATATCATGAAAAATTGTACCTTTATTTTAAAAAGATTTCTCCACACCAGCCTTGACTGTAAGATAGTAACATGTTCCAGGTAAACTGTGAGAATACAAATGTATGGTTCTAGACCACATCTAACTGTACCATTGACTCCAGTATCCAGCTTTTTGTTATCCTAATTCAGTTATGGGCTGAAATATTCACTTAAACATGTCCCAACAAATTTATTCACTTCAAGTTGAGTTTTGGTAGTTGTCAATAATAATATATTTACTTAATTGACCACTCCCCTTGAGGGGTGTTTCAGGGGCAATGAAAGAGATACTGCAAATCAAATGTAACAAAGTTAAGAACTCCAGCTGGTGGGGGGCAGACCAGTTGGCTATTTACAAGCATGGCCAAGGATTTAAACTCAGCTCTTACGTCGGGAAAGAAAGCCAACTACTGGCCATAGCAGGACAAACCCAGGACCTCTGAATTTCAAGTTTGGCACCCTAATCACTCACCCAGGCTGTCTCCTTCTCCTCCTCAAAAGAAAGTCCTTTAACATTCTTTCAACCTCATGAATGCATGAATAGCCTTACATGTAGGTCGCAAGTGCACACTACAAAGTCATTAACATCCAGCACAAGTTAGTTTTGTTTGTTTATTGTGAATGTCATCTTCTCTTTAACCGGCCGTCGCCATTTTTTTTCTGCGTCAGTTGGCTTAACATACGAACAAAGTGCTGTAAAGCTTGTGGTACGGGTACTCAAGAACGGTACTGTCTTATATAAGACGCATGCGCATATTAGTCTGCTGAATGTTACCTTCATGTGTTCTTGTCTTTTAATTTACAGTATTTAAGATATGAACAGCGAAGGGTTGTTAAGTATGGGGTTTCAGTATTTGTCTTGTAAAACGCATGCGCAACTGAGTAAAGCAGCTAATAGGTCTGATCTAGTTGGCAGTTATGGTGAAAATTTTTTTAGTGCAGGAGTTTTGTTATCGGGATTGACATTTTGAGGGATGTAAAAATGTGGGAGTAGAAGGATTTGTGAATGTGAGGAGCATATCACGCTTCTGTGAATCTGATTTGCT
Organism: Siderastrea siderea; assembly: GCA_964030785.1. Lineage (NCBI taxonomy): Eukaryota > Metazoa > Cnidaria > Anthozoa > Scleractinia > Rhizangiidae > Siderastrea > Siderastrea siderea. The sequence goes on along the minus strand of OZ034971.1, from coordinate 46,029,221 downwards.
TTAAAAGTTGTGTTTTGTATAGCAGCGGTGTAATATTGTGCTGCGTGAGAGGCAGTTTCCCTTATTGTTTTATGAGTGGAAGGTTTCCAAAGTGGATTGCAAGTTTTCTCATTGAGTAACCTATATTTCGCAGAGGAGGGAAACGACAGCAGCGTTTGCAGCTTATTAGCACGGTAGGGAATGGTGGCTTAGGAAGAGAAGGGATTGGCACTAGTATGATGATGCAATTAGTGGATTGCACCATCGATACATCACAGTTCTTGAGAAGGGAGAGAGATGAGTGTTTACTTGACGCGAGAAGCTGATTCTAATAGCATAAAGACGAAGGAATCGGTCATTAATAAGGAGATCAATTAATAAGGTAGCTGTTACGAGTCTTTAAGTTAGAAAATAACTGAATATTATCAAATGATGCGTGTGTTTTACGTGTGGTGTTGGTTGGTTTGAGGTAATTTTGTGCATAGTCTGGCACGTAGCCGTTCCAAGTCAACTTGTTTACTTTGCATGGGGATTCCCGGGTTAGCAAACCGGATTTAAACATTACGTCATGAGATATGCCTTAACGTGCCCCAGACTCTGACGATCTGCCCAAACTCGTGTTTATCAAGCGTCATATTTTGATTCTACTGCTATGTTCACTGTTTGTATTCACGGTCTACTGAGGCACAGCAGTAAATATTTTGTCATCCCTTTGTGAGCATCCTCAGTTGTGAGCAAATTTATACCGACATTCAACATTTGAGTGAATTTGCATTTTTCAGCAGAAATAAAAGCGATAAGAAAGATAACCTGAGTCATCAGAGCTTAAACATTACATCATTCAGTAACGCTATAGTCAAAATATTGTTTCACACAATCTACTTTTCGTCACTCCGATTTGTATAAACACAAGATCGCACTAACATTTGTGAAACCTAGGGTTGGGAAGGGTCAGAAAGGCCGATTAAAATGCCCACTAGGCTTTCTTGTTTACTTTCTGATTAGCTTTCCAGGGCCAGATTGGGTGGCTAGCCACCCCCCTCTTTGGGGTAGTTTGAGCTTAACAAATTATTAAGAAAAGGAGCAAAACTATCACCGAGGCAACTTTGTCTCCGACTCTTGTATTATCGTTTTGTCAGGTCATCCGTGCCCCTCCCTGCAAAAATCCTGGATCCACCACTGCTTTGAATTTGATTTTGATAATCTGTTCTTCTTCTTTAAACTAGTAGATTTCTTCAAGAATTCAAAATCATTTTAACAGCTTTTCTTTGAATGACATCCAACAAAATACAACTTGAAGTTCATGTTCAATGAAGTGTAATTGGGACACATGTAGGTGAATAACACAGCTGAACATAAATACCAGTATCTAACTCAAAAGTCACACTATCTTGGACAGAAACCCATTTCCCTTGGAGAATGCGGCTTAGTATTTTACTACAATGTATTAGCTTCTCATCCCAAACTCCCACTTTTCTCAAACATTTTTTGTTTCCCTTACAAGTTTGACGGACTCTGCTAAATGCGTTACCTACAGTACAAACTTCTTTCAACGAATCACTCTGGAAAGCTGGTTTACTAACTTAGAACAAACACCACTGAACTGTTGCCAACAACCACCTGTGCCTTACAAACGACTTATTGATGACAACAACTGCCCCTGCAACAAACCATAGACAAACTGACCAATATTACTAACAATAGACCAATGGACATTTGAATAACAAAAGACGGATTGAAACACACCAATCACGTTTTACAGTCTTCATTGCCGATAATGTCCTGGCTAAACTGGCAGATGACCAATAACATTATGAGTTCGTCGACCAATCAGGACAATGACAAGAGACTTATAACATCTACTGACGATTCACAATTTACTTGACTCTGATGATGACTTCTGCTCAGGTTGTCCAAACGTCAGTCAGTGTCACCTCAAACACCCTTCTCAAGACTACACTCACCCGGACAATCGTAATTTACTGACTTATAAAATAATTGAGATTACACTGCATTATTCTCTACTTACTAATGGTTTTGTATCATGAACTATCAGGAATGTCCAGAATTTTAACGCTGGAATGTTTGCTGGGGCATGTGGAGCAGTCCTCTTAACTCCATGTGATAGGATAAAATGTCTTCTACAGGTGAATATAATGTATAATATACCTATACAGGGCTATAATAGTTCATTGTACTTCAAAATGCACAGAGTAATGTACTTAGATATAGTATGTGTTTCTTTCTATTAACAGTCAGTTATGTTAGATGATAGAGTGCTTTTCAATTGAGTTTTTTGAAGCCAGTACCAAGGTTATAGCCAATTCCCCCTAATGTAACACACCTACAGGGAATCAAGGTATTCCAAAATGAGTTTACATGTGCACCTTATTCAAAAGGTTGTTTTTTTCTGATCAGTCTTTTAGCCAAGAAATGAAAATTGGGCATCTGGGGGGCATGTTTCTTTTAAATTTTAAAAGAGATAAAATGAACTTTAAATGAATTAATGCAAAAAGTGGGACTGTGGACACCGTGACACCCTTTGAGCTAAAACCTTGTTTCTGATCAAATAGTTTGATTTTTCTGCTTCTTCTGACCTGAAATACTTCGTTTGAGTTACTTGCAGAACAGAAGATGAACTTCTGTTCTTCATTTGAAGAACAGAAGAGGGAGAAGAGGGTGAGTCAGGATGGTGTAGTGGTCATCATTCCGGCCTCCCATCTCTGCGACCCGGGTTCAATCCTGATTTCATTGGTACATGGGCTGAGTTTCAGTCGATCTCAATCTGACTCTGAGGGTTTTTCTCTGGGACGTACTCTGGCTTTCCTCCCTTCTCAAAATCGACTCCCAGATAATTCCGTCGGGCTGTGTAGTGCTGTGCTCCGAGATCATACATGGACCACATAGCGGCTGCCAGAGGTGCCATGATAGGCTCTCAGCCTGATCTCGTCAAGCTGCACCCTTTGCAATTCAGTTTTCAGACTGCAAGTAAGGGTGATTAGCACAGCAGATGTTTATGTTTAAAAAATGGCCAACTACATGTCAATTTGCATGTAATTCCCATGATTCCCTGCAGGCGTGTTACAAAGAGGGAAGGAGGCATTATACCAGCCAATCAAAACAGATGCAGACAGCGCAATGAACCATGCAATCAGACCCGAAGCAAATACATGCAAATCACATCAAGCATAGGAAAATGCCTGCATTCAAGACACAACTGGTTTTGGTTTTACTTCTCATTGGCTCAGAAAGTGATGCAAGCCTTTTAAAGCAGTCACAGTGCAGGGCTATTCGAAACCAAAACAAATGCGGATTTTGACACAATTGAAAACTGCACTAATAAATGATATCACAAACCACAAGTTCTAAAAGTTGATTCGAGCCTTGGAGGTCACAGGACTCCAGCTGTCTTGTAGGGCACAGGACTCCAACTGTCTTATAGATTTACTTGAGTTTCTCATCAATGACTTTCAGGAAGTCTTGGCTTGACCTCCATGAGTCCGATATCACAACAAGTTTTGCCTGTGCTCTGAACATGGCTATGTATGCATCATAATTGCGAAGCATCTCAAAGGATGCCTTTTCTTCAGTGTTAAACAACAGCTCAGACGTTAGTAGTATAATCACCATGGGCCACTCTGTTCCTTCAATGCGCGTGGAATCATCTCTTGACTTGGAATTTAAAAGGCATACTCTGCTGCGGGACCCCTTTGAAAAATCGCCATGAGCTGCCCCTTGCTCTCTCAAGTCATGGACTGGTATCCCTTTTTTGTTTAGTTCTTTGCCCAGATTAAACTTTGATTGATATCGAGCAACAAAATTCACCACCAAGATGTCGCCAGGAAGGAGCTGGTACTTCACTTGGGTCTTGCTTGTATTCATTAGTGAGGGTGGTCGAAGATCATAAGTGGAGCGAATCGCCTGTTGAATGATGTCTCCACACTTCTCATACATAAGCCTCACAAGTTCTTCCACTTGCACGTGCAGTTTGATTGCTTGTTCAACCCCGGTCTCTGAAACGACGAGGCTGCTCTCTGGCTGGACAACAACCCAGCCTACCTCTTGCCCTTCAACATTGTGGTTGAGCATCTGGTCTGTGCCATAGGGAAAATCTCGGTCAAAGTAGCGGACACTGTAGCCTTGCAACAGCTTCACAATGCTGTTTGTGCTCCTCAGAAGGTGCTTGATCCGGCGTACAACACCGCCCCTGCTTCTCAATGTCTTCAGAAGTGATGGTGTAGCAAGGGTTTTATACAGAGGTCTTTCTTTCCCCTGCATTCTCTGCGTGCGTAGAAAGCGGCGGATCTCTTCTTCACGTTTTTCTTCGTCAAAACAATCTTCCTTGTAGTCAAAGACAGAGCTCATCCAAACGTAGCCCTCAACGTTCTTAATTGCATCTTTAACAATTTCGAGCTCATCGACAAGTTGAATGTTTTCGCTGTTCTTCTGCATCTGAAATCTGATCTTGGAACCAATCCACAGCTCATCAATAAAGACATGACTGTACTTCTTTAGTTTTATCTGTGAGCATTGCTCTTCAAAAACCTCATAGTGTTCACCTTCAAGGTCAACTGTCATTACGTCAACATTTTTTGCCTTGTTTTCTTTGAAGTACTGCACCATGGTATTGGGGAAGACGGTCTTCTCCTTGCCAGGCAGTTGGATCAAATACAGAATTCTTTGCTGGCCTTTGGATTGTTGGCTGAGGATTAAAGCTTTGGACCTCATCAATTCAGTTTTTCCACTTCCTGGTCCACCGATGATCAGTTGTTTCTTTGGTCCTTCGAATACAGCAAGCTGTTCCACCGTGAAAATAGGTGCACATGGTCGCTTACCAGGAAGTGGAAGAACCCTGATGTCTCCCTTTGCTAGGTTACTGCACAGTTCCACATCTAAATTTGTGCAGCACTCCCCCATAAGAAACTGCCTTTGGCTTCTAATCAGGAGTTTGGAGAGTTCGTTCAGACTGTTGACGTTATCTGTGTCATCCAGGTTAAAGTGCTTCAGGGTTTTGTCTGCTGTGAACGTCGTCGGTTCTTTCCATGCCTCGGTGACTCTGTTCATGTAGCTAACAATGCTGCTTATGTTCAGTACGTACTCTTGTGAAAGGTATTCGAAGACTTTTGTATCCTCGGCAGCTGGCTCGTCACCCTGTAAGAACCTCTTCTGAGAAAGCCTTTCGTTGAGTTTCTTTAAAAGGTTTGCTTCTGTAGCATTAATGTTGAGACTTTTTGAGGTAGCAAACGCTTCTTCTTTCAATTTTTTCTTCGTGAGAAGCTCACTGGAATATTTATCGACGTGAAACATTTCTTTACACCATTGGAATAGATGAGGGTGTTCTTTTTCCTTGATTGTGCGAAAGTGCTTAGCAAGATTCTCCAAATGCTTGAAATTTTCTAGAGAGTAACTCGTACTAGCAATGTACTCAGACTCGTTGACTGGACCCAGATGTCGCACAGCTAGCATTCGGGATAAGGCCAATTCGTAGACCATTTCCGTCTCTGCGGTGGTAAATAGTGAATGAGCTTCTTCGATGTTTTCAGTCCACCACTTTGAAAAGCTTTCTGGGCTTCTGATGTCTTCCTCGTACATGAACAAGGTGTCCTCTGGGCGTATGTGTACTTTGCCCTTCTTGGTCGATGGTAGGGCAATTACCATTATGACTGGAAGTGACTCTGAATAAGTCACTCGACCACAGCCAGGATCTATCTTAGCAAAAGCCTCAACTATTTCTCTATCTTTATCCAGCTGATTCTTTGCATTTGTGATCTCGCTATTCATGTTGGGTGAACCTTCATCTTCATGTTCTTTCTCTTTACAAACGCTTGTCTGTTGAACACTCTGAGAAGCAGCTAAATCTTGATTCTCTTGCTCACTGTTGGTGGATGGATCAGCTTCATTTCCCTGGAATTGCTGTGGCTGTGTCTGGTCGGCCATTTCATCTCCATCTCCGTGCATCTTTGGTAATTGGTTGGAGGTATTTGTGTCTTCTTCCCTCAGATTTTTCACCTCAATCAGGACAACTCCCTTTTTATGATGGAAGACGACAAAGTCGCCTTCTCCTGTGGTGTGGGATATCCGTGGCACTTGGTCTTCTTTTCTCTCCTCCTTACATTTCTCGTTCCACCTGATGATTTCGCCAAGCTTGAATCCATGAATGACGAACATACCCAGCTTGTGTGCTTTGCCAATCTGTTGAAGACGATCATAAACTAATTTCTCACCTATTATTCCTTTGATGTTGGTGTTGTCTTCGTGAAGGTATTTGCCATCTTTTAAAACAGTGAGGCCCTGCTGGGAAGGGGTGAAAGCAGGGGGAACCATCACAGTCTCATTGTTATTCCTCCAATCAGGAAATTGCCAGTTTAGGAACTTCTCAGGACTTGAGAGGTCAGCCAAGGACTTGGCCTCTCTGCCTAATTCTTTGGTCAAGTTCTGTAGTTGCTCTACCACAAGGTCTTCAAGTGACTCCACTGGGTTGAAAGAAGCCATGATCAACTATATTTCTTTCAGTTGTTATTACCTGTTCAAACAGAATTGGATACAGTTTGTTTATAGTGTAACAGAATGAGAATGAGTGAAGAGCTTAACTTCCACTTCTTTGTTCATCTTTGTAGCTAAATTCCACTGAATTGGCCAAGGATGACTCGTGTGAGAAATTATAGCAGTATGATTTGCCAAATTTGCGAAATTTTTATGGCCGTCTGTATTTGATGGAATTGTTTTGCATTAGCGTGCATTAGGGACTTTGATGAATGGTTGGTACTAGTAACTTTTGCTGTTTGTACTATCTCGTGCTACATGTATTCTACCGTTTACTTGTGGCGTTAAGGCACGTCTGACTCTACGCATATATGATACGTAAAGGACAGTGGATCGAGTCATGGTCTCTATCACCGTTTTAGAAACGCTGCCCCACTCTAGGGATGGCCACACTCGGTGTTTGGTTCATTGTTGCCGTTGTAAATAAACCCTGCTGAGTATCTGAATAGTTACAAAATTTATTACGAAAGGAAAGACGATATTTTACAGTGGTTTCATTTTACAGTCAGTGTTTGTTGCTCGGGTAATGCGGTAAATTAAAAAAGATTTTAAAACCACGCTGTAAAACGCGCTCGGTAGTACGGCTGAGAAGTTAAACCACAAGTAACCAAAGCGTAATATAAGACTTTATATGGAGCTGAAATTCGATCGAAAATAATCGGCGGTTTTCCGCCGAAAATACATTAAAATCGAAATAAAGTTTAAAAAACCTTACCTGTTGATCGGGACATCGAATGTCGGTTAGCAAATTTGAATTCCCGTTTCCTACCTTTAGCTCTCTTTAGTACGTGACATGCCGTCGCATCGACCGTTAAGCAGAAAATCGCCCAAAACGGCCTCCGCAAGCTCGGAAAAGCGATAAAAACACAGCAAACACACAACAGGTAAGGTGTTTTAAACTTTATTTCGGTTTTAATGTATTTTCGGCGGAAAACCGCCGATTATTTTCGATCGAATTTCAGCTCCATGCAAACTCTTATATTTCATTTGCCTCATCTTTTGAGTAACTGCAGAGTGCCGTTCGAACAGATTAAACCTTGAACGATACCTATAAACAGAACTATTTCCTAATCGAAGACCAAACTATCACCATGATTTTGAAACTATCTTATATACTGCAGACGCATTGAGTTTAAAAACAATTCTTCAGCAGACTGCCAAGGAGTGAAATATTATGGAACCTCAACAACGAGCAAGTTATATTCCTTTTTATAATTTACAACTTGCATTCTCTTTAAGTGCCAAAATTTCCGCATCAATTTCTATAGACTTTCCCAAAGTCCGTTTTTGGTAGTATAAAACTCAAAATTTTTTGGCGACTTAATGTACCGTCAAGCCTAACAGAGTGGCAAAAGTGCCATACGTGTATTAACTCTACAAGGCCGTGTCAAGTTATTCCTTTGTTCCATAAAGTATCAAATCGAGTAATTCAAATTGAGCTGGAAATCGAGTAAACTAAATCGAACAGGAAATCGCTACTAATCTGATATCGTAAGAATTTCTGTTGCTTGAAATGTTCTATTTTGTCTGAAAAATGTATAAATCGTGCACGTTGGAGCTGTAAACATTACGTTGTTTAGAAGTGGCTTACCAGATTCGTTGCAAGTGGAAAAGGAACAGTCTTTCTGCTTTGCTTATATTTTTCCGCATTCCATCCGCCATCTTGAACAACCTCGTGAGAGAGGACCCTGGGAACGAGGTGCATTTGAATGATAAGAAAATGTGGGGGGGGGGGGGGGTGGGATGCTGTGTAGTTTTGTCTTTAGTAGCTCCATAACCTGCGATCAGGCCGAATTTTAGCATCGCTCTCATATTCTCTTACGTGGGTCGCACGCTAAAATAGGGCCTGCTACAATCTCTCACAAGAGTTCGTGTCGGCGGCCAAATTTTGGCCGCGGGAATCTCGCAATCTGATTGGCCCTTTAACAACAGAGTTGTCAACGGAAGTAAATTGTCTACGAGACTTGCTCACAATTTTCAATCCAACCGCCATGCATATGGCCAAGGAACAAGTCTGCCGAGGTAAACGTGTCGCTCAAAGATATTCTCGTCGTTCTAGGAGAGTTGTCATCATTTCTTTCTCTCCTGAGAATGGCGTCCGGTTTGACGCAAGCTGTCTCTCACTCGGAGCAGAGAAGTACAGCAACAGTGAAGTATGTATCCTGTTTTATCGCATCGTGTCTCCAAATTTTCATTTGAAGGCTTTCAGCTAGTATTGAAAATATAAGCAGAGTAGTGGTTGTTTCCGCGTTTTACGAAACAAAACGAACAGCAAGTATCTTTCGCCAAGAGTGATCAACAAGTCAACCGATAATTCCGTAAACTTAACGATAAGCTGATGTTTAGTGAGAGCCGCACTCAGCGAGATGCTGTATTTATTTTTACCTAAGTAATAAAGACTTTCAGTTTATTCATTCAGTGTTAATAATGTCGTTTTAATGATCTCTGACATTGATATCAAAGGATCTGACCAGGCTTATAATAAATGTTCTTCGTTTTAACATTCGCTGCTGTTTAGAGATGAAATTCGCTGGTAATCTCAAATATAGTAGTAGCTCCAGGTTTCGCTTGCTGCGGTTTAAAAGATATGATGGCGCGTTGACAGCAGAACAGATTTACCTCTAAAGAGGGCATTTGAACGGCGACATATGACCGTTTTCATTTTTTTGTATTTATATCGGATTTTCTTGATACTATCGATAGAAATTGGAAGTTGCAAAGTTGATTTCTGTCAATTCAGTGTAGTCCATTTTTATAAATTTAATGACCACATAACATTTTTCATGGAAATGTCTGAAACTAACCTTTCATTTCTAGAAGAAGAGTGAGATTTCGGAGATTTCTAGAAATGTATGGCCATTTTCAAACATAGCCGTCTTCAAATGATATCCATTCCTGGTAATGACCTCAACCTAGCTTGATGACGGATTGCGGGTAAAAAAAATCTTCGATATTGCACTGTTCAATCCTTTGTCTTCAATTGCTTAGGTCCAGCAAAGTTCTAGGGGAGAGAGAAAGTACAAAGGTCCTGTGAACTGTGCTAAACAATTGTATATGGAGAAAGGAATAAGGTCTTTCTACAGAGGAACAGGTGTAACGCTGCTCAGAGGTGAGAGTCTAAAAACCCCTATTCTCCATACATTTTTTATTGAACTAGTAGGAGAATTTGTCTAATTATCCAGTCATCTTGTCCTTGGCGACCACTTTCTTCATTCTCATCACTTGAATGTTTGAACAAGAAGTGATAATGTAAAGAGAAATTTCATTTTCATCACTGTAAGGGCTTAACGGTGGTTATTTCAGCTATACTCACAGTGAGTGCCTTACATCATGAGTGCCTTCTTTAAGTTTTCCTCTTAGAAATAATTAAAATAGAGACAGGAAACATCGCGTACGAAAACTCAACACCCGGAAGGTATTTTTCTCTCGCCACTCAGTGCTGAGTTTCCACACTGTGGGCGTACACGCTTTGCCTTGTTACGCTTGCGCTTGACCCGTCACCTAGAGGAGAGAAGAACTTGTCGTGAAAGCGTTAATGTTACCCCATTTTGTTTTCTTCCTTGCTTTCAGCAATGAACTAAGATAAAAAGACTTCAATGTTTAATTTCGTTCGAAATAGGTTGGTAGGGTTTAAATGGCCTGACTGCGTCTCTCCCAACTTCGCTGGAGAGACTTTGCTCGCACAGCAAACGTTAATTGCTTCACATTGTCTGTCTCAGTCTATTCAGGTATACACACTGATACCACCAAGCCCTTAGGTAAACCATGCAAGCAAATTTAATATTCCTTGAGGCAGCCCTGGGATGGGCTGGTATAATCCAGGGCAAACTGGGTATGCAGTGAGACAGTTTTTCGCGTAAGCTGCAGGCAGGTCCCTGATCAGACTTTACCCATATCATTTCACACAAACTGATCTTGTTTACAGATCGCATAATTGCAACATATTTTCAGACTTTACCTCGTAATAATAATAATAATCATCATCATCATGTCAATTCTCCGTCTCATAATCGCCCTGGCTAGTGTTTTTCCTGAAGACTGTTTTGTTCCTGTTGTATTGCAGAATTGCCGGGCATGGGCATCTACTTCTTAAGCTACGAGTGGATACTAAGCAAAATCACTTTAGAAGGCGAATGGTATGCTGTCAGGAGAAAATTTCCAATACTTTTCAAATTAAGCGATAAAGTCGTTTACCACTTCACTATCCTAAAACTGAAAGCGACTTAATAATGAGATCTCAGATTCTAAATTATCTCTTTTTGTTCTTGTTTAATATAGCCGGGAAAATTTGAATCCTCTGAGAGTTATTCTTGCTGGAGGTATGCTTTTGTTTGATTGTTTGTTTGTTTGCTTGCTTGCTTGCTTTTACCACTAAATTTTCTCGAATTTGGAACATTTATTGAACCTAATTCCAATAAAGAAGTGATTTCTGTTTTTACATCAAATCTTCGCTTTTATAAGTTCGGAAAAACGAGAAAAATTGCATGATGCCACGACACATTTTTGTAACACGAGTATGAAGAAAAGCCATTTAAGTGTAACTTGAGTGACGTGCTCTTTTTACCTTATAAGGTACGACGGGCATGATTTGCTGGTTAACCGTTCTTCCTGCTGATGTGTTAAAGTCACGTGTTCAAATAGGTAAGCCAATGAGAAATAGCATTATTGTGGAAATCCTTAGTCCCTCGAAATGCGTTCTGTCGTGCTTTCATGCGCTCGTTCACAGCTACGTGTTTCGTCAGTTTTCAGTTTTAGCCTTTTTCCTTTATTATCCTGTTGGCGTTTCACACAAATGCTAAATGCTTTCAAAACTCTGTCGTACAAGGTTCCGTAAACCTTTCAGAATTTTTAGAATGCTGCTAAAGAAGAAGGACTGGGGGAAGAAAATGGAAAAGGCTGAGGTTCAGTTTCCAATTTATGAATATTTGTATTATAACTGTATCAGAGGAGTAAGGTTTATTATTTCTTGTTCATTGCTCGTTCGTCTGCTCATACTTGCTTTTTCTGCTTTTGTTCGTTCGTTCGTTCGTTCGTGCGTCCTTGTGTAGTTTATCTCGACCTTTTTTGGAAGTCAAGAGATTGCCCTCCATGTGCCATTCTAGCTATCGGGGCAATTTTAAGATTGAAAATGTGAAGTAATTCTCTCAAATTTCTTCTTGCGGGTATAACGATTAAAAAAAGAATTAAAAAGGTAGGTCTGATCACAAACTTTAGAATAATCTACTTTTCAATAACAAAACAGCAACAAACACAAGACGATTTAGTACAGCATTTAGAAATTATTTAACTAAAATTCGAAATTGTTCCTAAATTCATGTAATGCACTTCATTGACTTCATTAAGTTGCTTTCTGAAACCCAAATTACCGTGTGTACACCTCTTAAGGTGCGGGATGGCAGAAAAACGCCTCACGCTCATTTGCATCTCATTGAATAACAAAAGAATAGCAAAACAGCACATTTGTTATATGCCTCGTTCTTTTAAACTCTGAATTAATTTCCCGCAATCCCGCGCCTCACTCATTCCTTGCCTCTGTTTCTTTAAATAAATTATTAAATATTATTTTGTATTGTCACATGACCAATTCAATAAAATGTAAATAGAAATTGCCTCAATAGTAATTCAAACGCTCCTAACTAGACCCGCCATAAATACATTAATATTGCAAAGGGGAAGTGCTAAATGATATTACCGTCCTCTTGTCTTTGTTTCAGCTTCCGAACGAACTCATCCCAGAGGTGCAAGAGATGTTCTCAGACAATTAGTAAGTCTTCTATATCTTTCAAATTGGTTTTGCTGGCCAGCGATGCCAACCACGTGTAATAATCGCCTTGTTTGATTGACCCACACTAAAAGGAGTTAAAGTTACCCTTGTCTTGCGATGGATTGCAGTCGAAATTGGAGAGTAGACTCGACAAGGACACAGGAAATGATGACGACATTAAAAAGTTATAAATAAGATGCCTTTTCAACTAATACGTGTATAATAGGTAGCCCTAGCCCTATCCCTAACCTAAGCGTGAATGTAGGTTAGGACTAATAATTGCCTTATCTTGGCGTAATTTTGCTAATAACCAGAGCCTGATTTCGACCACGGTAATCCAGGGCTAAACTCGAGCAGAAATGGCATCGACCATTGTGCAGGGCTTTGTTACAAATGATGGCATCGACCGAATACGACAGGGAAATTACTAACCGGCGTTTCACTGATTAGAAAGCGTTCTGTCGCTAATTGAACACAGCCTTCTGTTTGGTCAATTTACCGCCGTGACTGCGGTAAATTTACCTCCAGGGAGGGCAATTATACACAATTTCATTTCTGCTACTATGCATTGTAAAAGACCTTTTACCGCGGTAAAGGGGTTTTTAAAAAACGTTATCGCAACTATGTCGTCCTAATAAACACATCACATTATCGAAATTAAGTTGATGTGTAGCGATCAGGTAGGAGAGTTCGCATCTCTAATGACCTTGGTGTTGTCGTTGTCGTCGTTGTCTTTAGGTGAAAGAAGAAGGCATCACTAGTCTATATAAAGGAATAACTCCAGTGCTGATACGCGCTTTTGTGGGAAACGCGGTGAGTGAACAAAGAAATAGTGCTTCCTACGCACATAGACCACCTGCCTGTAAACCGACTCCTTAGGAATAGTACTGAAGAAAAGATGGCTTTCGTTACTTTCAGTGGTGCCTCGCTCTTTAGGCAAAATGGAAAATGCTCCTCCTCAGGATGATTTCCCGTGCATTTGACTTGGCGCGAAATTTCATTACGTCACCGAATGACAACGCATCCCCAGAGCCCGCGCGCATTTAGGGTCAGCGGGATCGAAATGCCACGGGTCTTGCAACCCTGGTGCTGACCAAAAGGAATGCGGCCTCTGGGAACGAGTTTGCATGAAGCCTGGAACCCATTGGGTGACGTCACGAAATTTCGCGCCAAGTCGAGAGAGCGGGAAGAGGACGCCTGGGTACTAGGATGCTTACGTCGCCAAAGAAACCATGCTTGAGGCCATTCAGTAGCTAATTCTCTGTTTTATTATCTTACTTTTTTGTTTCTTTCATTTTAGGGCGTTTTCCTTGGTTATGAAGTAGCCATGAAGTTGTTTAACTGGATTTTACCCGAATAAAAACTGACCGAGATACTCAATACTCAACCCTTTCATACATATTAAATGGTCAAGAGCCAGACGCTAAATTTCTCGGAATGTCAACATAAAGTCAAGTGTAAACATGAAGAATGAACTACGTTACAGTGCGACGCGGAAGAGTTACACCACTTTAAATTCACATACTTTTGTGAGGTCGATTATCCAATTAGAATTCAAAGATAGCTCTAAGACCTGCCGCCGCAAGTTCACCAGTGAGTGCTATTGAGTTGGTTTCCTAAAGCTGTCTTGCCTAGCTCCTGTACAGTTTTTCCCAGGCCTTCACGATCAACATCGACCCTCAGGAAAATGACCAGGCAAAGAAGCTATCTCCAGATCTTACATACCTTATTTTCTGGATTAAACGCCGGACCCCAAATAAACGCCGGGTCTGCGGTCCGAGTTTAAAATAAACGCCCCCGGCGTTTAGTCGGGGTCCCGGCGTTTATTTGAGGTCCAGGCGTTTATTCGAGATGGGTATATTAAATCAGGATTATGTGTCATGACTGCATACTTGTTCTCTTTCTACCACTATATTTGAATTTATACACTAATACACAAACCAAACTACCTTTTACAATAGTACTCCTCACTAAAACAGATGAAACAAGCGACGCATCAGGGATCGTGTCAATCTCTTTTATATCATGGTAACTTCTGCGGGCTTGTGTATCAAGCAAGGATCATCTCGAGGGTCTCTCCAGCGTTTCTCCAGCAGTTCCTTATAATTGAATCGTTCCATAATTTGGCTTTTCTCGGAACTGATGGAGAAGGAACCACGCCACCACCTTGTTCAAAATTGCTTGCACAGTACGTTTCTTGTCGAGCAGTTACCGATACACTTCCTCCGTGTTTCATGCACAGAGAAACGTAACGTTGAGAAGAGTTCAATCACTGTTTCTGTCAGTGATGTTTTTTTGATAAATAACTTACCAGATTCACTTGGATGAGACAAAGCCAGGGGGGGGAAGCAAACTTCGCCAATTTTCGTGACCTGATGATCCACCGAAAATTGACGTCACATCCGGTTGGAAAATTTGCCGAGCAGCTCGCTCAGCGAGTTGCAAGATGGACGCTCGGGTGTTTATGGTTTCTTTTTTCTTGTGACCAACACTGACACGCAATTGCTTATCTTGAATACCACAGATGTTACAAAGTTACTGGATCATCTATTTTAGTCGATATATTGGGAAAACAGAAATGTTTAGTACAGTTTTGATGGCATTTTCCAGGCAGCTTCGTGTAACGTCATGGCGAGTATGTCGCAATTTTCAAAACAGGTGCGGATCAAACTTTTGCTTCTCGTGACTCCTGATTCAGTGAAATCGTCAATTTAAATAGCCTATGATGCGTGAAATATAATGAAGAAAACTCCAGCAGTAGTAGTTTGGATTGTTAACATCGGGAAGGTAATTAGCACTCGACGTAAAGTGCTGGAAGTCCTACTCTATCGAAACTACTCCGCACATGATACCTGATATCGTCTCTAACGAAGTCGCTCAAACTTTTGCCTCTCGTGACCCTTGATTCAAAGGAATCGTCAATTAAAATAGCCTATCCCGAGTATAATACAATGAAGAAGACGTCGGTAGTCACAGTATGTTGTGTTAACACTGGGAAGGTAATTAACACTGGATGAAAAGTGTTGGAAGCAGTATCGAAACCAACTCCTGATGTGGCTGACATCTGTGTACTCAAGCAGACTCAAGGTTAGTAGTCGTACTCTTGTGTTTTCGAAGTTTCTGTTTTACGATGATGAGTAGACAATTTATTTTTCTATGGGAATGTATTTTTTGTGTTTAGATGTTTTAAAAGAAGACTGAATAAAGAGAATTGCGTAATTAATCATGAATTTTATCTCATTCAGCGATTCCTAGGTAAGGGGGGGGGGGGGGGTATTAGGGAAGGTGAGACGAAGAAACCAGCGTTTTAATAACATACAGTAGAATCCTGATTTCTCAAGCTCTCAGTTTCTGAGACCTCCCAATAATTCGAACCAAAACTGGCTTCCCTTCCCCAGTCAAACACTGTAACCTTTCAACCCCCTAGATAATTCGAACCAATTTCCTTTCCCCCAGGAGGTTCAAAAAATCGGGAGTCCACTGTATGTTCAAGATTGGGGTTAAACAATACAAATTGTCGAGATAATTACGGGATTATCTAGCTATCTTGCCCTTTTAATATATCCCCTTTATATTTCTACAAGAAAAGGAAATAGTCCTTTGATCGGGCTGGTTTGGAATTTTAATTCCAGTGTTACATTGTTTGTAATGTGGACGTTTTTGTAACAAAATACAAAGGCATCAACATGTTGGTCACTTTTCTACAAATTATACCGGCAGCACCATTCAAAAGTAAGTTGACACTCAATAATTGATCCTCACATGGATCAAGTATCGAGAATCGAGACTCGATGATTGATTTTTGATTCACAATACTTGATTCCTGCACAAATCACCAAACCGGAACAGCCTTTGTTCAGTTTCGAGTATTTGCCTGGTTTCTCAAGAAAACAACAAAACAAACAAGACAAACAAAACCAAAACAGATAACAACTTGTGCGTGATCTGCCTTTGAGACCTTTGCTTTTTTTGCTTTTTAAAGAAAATGATTGTTTTGATTGACTTTGCACCTAAGGCTGCACATTGTCTGCACTTTGCGTCCTGTAGTTATTTCATTTTGTTACAACACAGTGACTTCTACTCAGTCTCTTCAAGTACAAAACATACCAACCCTTAGTAAAATCTATTGCATTCATTCATACATATAGGTACATACACGTTCAGATTTGTGAATAAAAATGAATAACAAAAATAAAATTGAGTAGCCAAAACTAAGCACAAGTATGTATCTAGTTTAATGTCGGGTAGATATTTGTCATGTACTATCACATACACTTACTTAACCCTTTCACTCCTAGTAGTGGCCAAAATAAAAATTCAAGAAAATGCTAAATTTCATTTATTTAAATCCCCCAAAACAAACAGTACCCTGCAAAACTACTGCCAAAGAGATTTCATTTGAATGGTCACACCATAGGATTTTGTCCACAGACTCAAAAGCTTAAGCACTACATCCCATCTCCATAATTGACTCCTGGAGTAAAAGGGTTAATAAAATCTATTGCATTCATGGAATTTGTATCAAATCTTTAGCTTATTTGCATACAGTTACATAGTTGCATGTTCAGATTCATCAATAAAAATACACAACAAAAATAAAATTGAGTGAGCCCAAGTATGTAACTATGTTTATATCATGTAGATTATTATGTACCATCACATACATTTACATGTATTTGTTTAATAATTAATAATAATGTAGATATAATAATTATAATATCTAGTGGATCTTGAACGAATAGGAAATGAGCAATATTTGTTTTTTAACTGTTTTTTATTTTGATCTAGATAGCTGTGAAGACTCCCAAAGTTGCTTTCAACACGTGGTTTGAGACTATTCACATGAGATTCCTGAGCCTCCAGACAGGATTTTTCACTTTGATAAGCATGCTGGACACAAAGATTTATTGCTTTCCTTTTCATAAAGTGGCGGGGTCTGTCCTGTAAGGAGACATGACCTGTAGCATACAAGGGAGGAAGAGATGTTGATTTCTGAGCCCTGATCTATGTAATTCTTTTGAACTGTGTTTGTTAACATTGTTAGCCATCATTATAGTAGTAGTTGTACATTTAGGACATGAATGCCTGTATATTGGTTGCCGTCCATAAAATTTGTTACTCAGCAACAGAAACAGTCTTGTGCTACCATAACAACTTGTACAATATGATGAGATACTGTCATCAGTCATCCATAATAACAACCATGGATGCATAATGATGTTGAAAATTTGTCAGTCTTTTCTGTGTTATAGGCAACAGATGTGTTCTCAATACTCGTCTAGTGTTGTGTTATAGTTATTGTATAGTTGCGGGAAAAAATCGATACCCACCCCATGGAAGGTCATTGGAAATTCCTAGGGGAAAGGGGGTCTTAAAAGCCAAACTTTTAGAAGCAAACTATGAAGCTAAGCTGGAATCTCTTGGGGGGGGGGGGGGGGCAAAACAGAAAACCTTCTGTGGGGGGAGTAAAGATATTTTCTGATACTACACATTACACATGTAACCAGTATTCAAAGTATAGGGAGAGATGTTGGTCATCATCCATTACGTGTAGGTGACCATAATGACATTACCATGCAGAAACCAGTTTGGACTGAAGAGTTTAGTTGTTACCCACTGACAGCAACATGTTACTGACAAGATAACTTGTTTGTTATTAATAATTACATGTATTTGTAATTCCCAGGAAAGTTATGTATACAGTAGGTTGGGGCTGCACTTAATTGTTAATCTTGATAATCTGTCAGGCAAATCTGTTGGCGAAAAATATTCATGACTGTATCTGGCTGGGTTGCTTGAACTTGACCTTGTCGTATAAGTTTACTGGTTCATTCCTTGATTTATAAATCTTCTGTCCAAAACCACAGTGTCAGTGCATGATTGTAAATAAGGACTGTGCGATGAATAAGCTGACATACTGACTTCAGGCAGCATCTGCCTTTCATTAAAGACAGCTTTTATGTAGCAGTTTAATTATGAAATTACCAAGCTATTTATACTAGAAAGTGTGCACAATTAAGTTTAAGTAATCAGAATGTATAATAATGCTTGATAGAACAATGATAATAAAGCGTTATCGTTTGTCTTACAATGTGGTCACTTGTGATGTAGATCAATTATATATTGAGAATTTAAGAATATAGAAAAAAGAAAAGAAAACAGATAAAGGGAAGTCTTGGCGGTCAACAGCGACAAATCACCACAATACAGTAGTATTTCAGATTCTGTGTGGTGAAGTCTCTCTAAAAAACAAAGAGTGTTAATGGGGTTCCCACTCGTTAGAAACGCCGTCATTGCGATGTTCTGTTAAAAGGAGTCTTTTTCTACAACATAGGCTATTTAAATAAAGAATCACTCACCTTGAAGTCATCATTTTGACTGATTTTCCGAATCCTGTGAAATTCGAGAGAGAGAAAGCCGACATTTTTCATACAAAAGAACGCTCCAAAACAACGCAGTTTATAAACCTTTATTTAGAATATTTTCTTAACGAATCACATGGAAGGAAAGAGTACATATTTCATTTCATTGTCACGAAAGAATAACTGGAAAATTTATCGCCGATGAAAAAATATGGCCATTTTTCTCACCGACTGAACGAAACTGTCGCCGTCAATTTTGATTTTCCCGCCCGCGGGAGGAAAAGGCTGTTTTCGGACCGGATGTGACGTCAAATTTCGGTGGATCATCCGACCACAAAAAAAGTCCCAGGCGCAGTCAAGTGTTCTCCCCCGCCCCTGGACAAAGCTGATCATATTGTTTCACATTTTTTTAAACGTTCTTGTTGAATTTTGGTACCTGGTTCAATAAACTTTCAATACTGAAAAATGCATTTGATAAATAAACGCTGGGTCTACGAGGCCGAGTTTTAAATAAACGCCCCCGGCGTTTAATCGAGAAAATACGGTACATGCAAGTGACTTCTGCCTGGGCAAGAGATTAGCTATCCTCGTATTCTGGATGGATAGTTGATCTCACGAAAGTATGCGTTTTAGAATTAGACGTGGCGGCAATGCATAATCAAATTCTCCCCAATAATGATCGAAGAAATGTATGGAGACGTTTTAGGAAAATTGCCTTATTGATATCATACGTGGCTGATTAAGTGTCACAACTGTTTACGTGGTAACTGGAACAATGAGCGAACATGGACAGAAAGAAATTTATGCTTAGAAAGGAAAACAATTTTCCTGAATTACTGACAGTGAAAAATAATCAGGATTTAATTTGATACAGTACATTATTATTATCCAGTTTTGGTTCTATTTAAAGAGATTTTGCGCAGGTAGATTGTGGCCCCACTAGATTCAGTGGAAGAAATTTTGGGTAGTCAAGCTAGGAAATGACGGACGGAATACTGTTTACAGAATTCCTCATCAAAACTTAAAACTAAATGAAAAACTTGACACTAGATAAGAACATACATTGTAAAAATAAAAATCAGGAGTACGTTGGTTTTAAAATTTTTAATCGTCATAAGCGCTCATTGCCAATTGTGAGAACTCTGCTTTTAGCATCATCCTTGATTTTACAACTAAGCAAAGCAACAGCTTAAAACTTGAAGGAACTGTGAAGCGCGTATGTTTAAAATATAACTTGAAATCTTTTTGTTCTATGTTTGAAATGTTTTTAACGTGTAGATCGTGACACCTTGCGTCATACGAATGTCCACTAGTCGACGTTTTCTGATAATAATTAACCAAATATTTCTCTAGACACTTACGGCTGAAGACAAGGGACCGACCATTAGAAAAGTTATTGGGAGGTGGGGGGGGGGGGGAATTTGCGAGGGGCACGAATTTTTTTCGTTAACATTTCCCTTGCAGGAATAT
This sequence comes from Siderastrea siderea, assembly GCA_964030785.1. NCBI lineage: Eukaryota > Metazoa > Cnidaria > Anthozoa > Scleractinia > Rhizangiidae > Siderastrea > Siderastrea siderea. Next base: position 46,009,103 of record OZ034971.1, on the reverse strand, counting down.
TTTTTCCATATGCAAGAACATTTTTTTCTGGGCTACTCGCTGTGCATGAATTTTTTCTCTCAATTATCCCTTGTAAGATTTTTTTTGGTACTTCGCCCCCCCCCCCTTAACCTTTCTTATGGTCCATCCCCAAACAGTCCACAATCTTGAGGTGGCACGCAAAGAAAATTAGCCCGAGGAGGGAGTAATCATAGGCTGACCAGTCCTCTATCTAGCAAAACGTACGGCCGAGGCTTTAACCTGTAAAACTGATGAAAATGAAATAAAAACTCTGAAAATTACTCTTTTGTTCCCGTTTTTACCTGTGTTATAGTGGCGATTTCAAGCTCTAGGAAGCGATATTTTCAAAATAACCTGAGAATCAGGCTTTTCGGGGGGCGGGTGGGGGGAGGGAGGAAAAATAGAAGAAAGGAAGGCCTGATACTCCGGGATCAGGTTATTTTCAAAACAACGGTCCGACACAACCTTTTGAGCGAGGCAGACCGTTATCTTGAAAATACCGTGAGCGAGGGTAGGTCAGTAAGATGAAGTTTGGCGAATCCCGAAAAACTTCTTAGCAGCTCTTGTGATATAGATAGGCTACGTTTTGTGCCACTGCCTGGTGGAGCATGAAGATTACTTCCGGTCGACTGTCTCGACCCACTCTTTTCCCGATCAAGCTCAAAGCTCTGTGTTGCAAGGAGGCGTATCACACCCGTGATATCACTGAAGTTTTTCTTTTGCTTCTTTTTATCCAACAACACTTTCAAGAATGTCTGAGGTACCTGAATATTACTTGCAAACGCTTTCTGAACGCATCTTTCTGGTTTTCTCCGACTTCATTGTCTTTTATTTGACTTTATCCGCCAGGCATTTCAAAAAGCCGCTGAAGAGGTCAAACAATTGAAAACTAGTCCAAACGATGCTGACAAGCTGGAAGTTTACGCTTTGTTCAAACAAGTTACCGTGGGAGATTGCAACACAGGTAAGCTTAAAAAGCGTGTTTTATTACTGACTTTCTATGAATTGCCTTACTGGTGAGGAAAAGCGGCATATTACGCAAACTTTAATTCGGGCCATTGTAGATGTAAGCTTACTTTAGCCACGATGGCCTTTGAAGCTTATAAGCTTATTTATAGTTTCGACCTTTGCACATGTTGTGAAAGGCAAAAATTTTTTAAAAAAGAATTACAGACACTCTACAGGTTAGAGGATCGATCGTGAAACGGGAATTAATTGAAACAGATAACTCCAAATCAAAAATGGAGATTTGCAAAATCCTTCAACGACATAGACAACAACTGCTGCATGGAAGCGCGATCTAAATAAGGTCCATGCAGAGTTGAAGGGTTTGATTTGTTTTGACGCCCTTGAATCACCTTGAATAGTTTATGCAAAGATGTTTTTTCTTGTCGATTTGATTCATTTTGTTTGTTTCACATCTCGCTAGGCCAGTCCTATTCAAGAAAAACGCTTTTAAAAACATGGCAGTGTACCAAACCTTTTCATCCCATCAGGGAGGGGGGAGCACTTTTCTCATGTTTGGGTGTAGGTCCCTGTACTGTTTAGGAAAAATTACAAAATACACACACTCTTGTTTTGCACAATTTTCAGGTGTTTTAAAGACCAGTAAACATCTCTGATCTAAGCCATATTTAACAATGTCAATCGTGCAACCATGCCCTGTTTAGGATAGACTCGTAAAATTATATACACTGTTCCAGACAGAGAGGAGAAAAAACATGTGCAAAGGTCGAAACTATAACATAAATATAAAAGGCCATCGTGGCTGAAGTACATCTACAATGGCCCGTCCCCATATAGGCCACATAAAAGAGTACCCCCGGAAGGGGGGGGGGGGGATTTTCATATTTTATCACCTATCCATGTTTTTGGCTTTTCCTTGGTGTGGGAACCTGTGAAACTCACGGATGGCATGAAACAAAGGTAAAAAAAAAAAACATTTTAAACAGTAGCATACAGCAATTAAAACAAAAGCTTTCAAAACAAAGAAAATCTGAAAAGATGGAATATTCAACATGGCGTGAGTGTGGGACAGAGAACTAATCTGAGTCCCTGATGGGAATTGAACCCCTGACCTTCCATACACCGAGCAGACGTTCTAACCAGTGAGCCACTGGGAGACTCATGGCCACCATAGGTCATATTTACTGAGTTGGAGCTGACAAGCATCCTGGATACTGCTAGGATCAGCGATGTCGAAGTGCCTTAAAGGTGATAAAATAAAGAAAATCTTGTCAGGTTCTTACACTGTGGTAAACCCTGTTTTTAACAACTTTTGATGCACTCAGGTCAGGGCAAAAATTTACCTGCACTGCTATAGGAAACAACATGTTTATAACCAGGAGTAATCACTGATAAAATAATAATAATAATGATAACAATCATAACTATGTTTAAAAGAGGGTAGCACCTAACTAACACAAGGTTAATTAGGGTAGCAATAAGAATTAACGTGTTTGAAATGCATGTTAGGAGTAGATAGTGCAGGTAGTACGTGTACCCACTTCTACAAGTCTTTGTTAAGCAAAAATTATAGCAAATAGTTATATTGTTTTGAAAACTCTTGCCCCACTGTGTAACTCTCTGGATAGACTTCTGACCAGAAATTGAAAAATATTGTGCAACCTTAACCTTTATTTTGATGCAAGTTTGGTGAGAATCGGTTGCTATGGTTACGAGATATGACATCATAAGTAGCAGCTGGTCACGCCATTTTTGGATAAAAACTGTGTTTTTCACCATTTTAGATGAAAAAAGCACAAATTGTATGCAAAAACCAACAAAATGTTTAATTATATCATATTTTGCATGACAAACATAAAAATTTTCAATTTCTGCCATTTTGTGATAATTTCTAAATTTTGGTAAAAATCCAAGATGGCGGCCATGTTGGCTGCCATCTTGGATGACATCAGCGGCCCCCCGCAGCGTAGCAACCCATAATATATACATCATCTTGTAGAGCACATCAAAAGCTTTCAACCTAATGCAAAATCTCTCTGAAATATTGAAACACAGCAAAAACCCAGGGGAGAGGTTCCATCCCCCCCCCCCTTGTACCACGGTGGGGGTGTGACTTTGCTTGTACGTCCGAGGGTTAAGATGTCATCCATAAATAATTTTCAGTGACTGATTTGGTGGAATTTATGTGATATTTTTATTGAAAAAAAATTCCTTCTGGAAGAAACATAGCTTACTATGTAGAACTTAATCTTTACTGTTGTTTCATGAGGTACAGTATCAAATTTAACAATTTCAAGTACATACTGTACACCAATCACAGGAACACACAAAACAATTGAAAAGTCTGTTTATCGTCATTGTTTTAATGGACAACCAGACTCTTAATGCTAATTTATGCAGGTATCAATGTTTAGACGAAGAGGAGGGGGGTACGGGCAAAGGGGTGGCATTTCAACACTTCTACTGTCCCTTCTCTGGGGAAATTGACTTCAAATTTTGCCCCATGCTGTGGACATTTGAATTTGACCATGTAGAGGACTGGGTCCCTTTGAATTTAACCATGTAGTACTTTATTATTATATATTTATAATGCAGTAGCACTACAAAGTTTCAGTGTAATGTAAAGGTTATTTGAAGAATATTGTATTTCAATTTTGGTTAAACCAAAGCTGGATTTTCAACCTTTTTTAATCAATGAATACAGCTCAGATCACTTAGTACCAGCACAGATAATTGAAGCTCAATTTATATATCCTCTCAACACTTTTTCCGTTACTGGGAAACAATCTACAGCTCTCGGGGATTGTTCTTTTTCCTTGACTTTATTCAACTTCAATCTTCGTCAATCTACCATAGATAACAAGAGTTAGAAACGTTCATTTCAAATTACTTCATTACTTTTAATACATGTCATTACATGATATTTTATCAAATATCGTGGATATTTGGATATTTTATCAAATTTGAACTATTTTCCAGTCCCAAGGGTCGGGAATTTGACCAAAAAATTCAAATGCCGCACCTCTGCGCGTATCCCCCCCCCCCTCTCAGTCTTAAGAATGATACCTGTATTAGAGGTGTGTGTCATAGAGAAAGGGGAATTGCCCAAAACCTGTACTCTTGTACTGGTTAACAAATGTGGTCAGGGGCTATATACCTATATGCAATTGATAAGATTACTCAATTTGTGGGTGATATAATATGCAAGACATAATTTGCAAGTGATTAGACAAATCTTTTGTTCCTATTGTCTGGTCACAGGACAGACAAAAACCTCCTTTTGTAGACAACAGATTTTTTTTTTGTCTTCTGAGTCTAATTCATGGACCAGCACTGTTAAATTTAAATACAGTGTTGTGGATCATTCTTACTTTAACATATTTTTTTATTACAACCATTCTTTAATTTATTAGTGTAATGTACCTGCCCAGGTAAAATTGTGAGGCGGGATCCCGCCAATCCCACCTGGGATCCCAGGTCTGTCCCAGGTGGGATCCCACCTGAAGAAGGCGGGATCCCACCTGGGATCCCGCCCGGGATTATGAAACATCCCAGGTGGGATCCCGCCCTAAATCCCAGGTGGGATCCCGCCAATCCCGCCTGAAATCATTAGCCGGATCCCACGTCCATCCCAGGTGGGATCCCGCCTTAAATCCCAGGTGGGATCCCACCAATCCCGCCAGAAATCATTGGTTTTATCCTGCATCCATCCCAGGTGGGATCCTGCCTGAAATCATTGGTGGGATATCCTGCCTTAGATCCCAGGTGGGAATTGAAATCCCTTCAATCCCACCGGTTACCATATACCAGATGCAGAATCCCACATATCCAGCCCACAAAGGATCTTGCCAATTAATTCACCAGAAATTGTAAGTGGGATCCGAGGATCATTTGTACTGCTATAGCCTCGATAACTGCTCTGATCGAATGCTAACAGTGTACATGTAGCTGCCATCCCATGGACCAGGTATTCTGGGATCCCACCATTTCATCCAGGTTACATTGATAGATTAATATTACACCTGTATATAAAGAAACACCTTCTGCTAGCCTGTTTTGAATTCAAGCCATCACTTTAATTTCAAAATATCCATATAAATAACAAATAAAACACAGCTAGCTTGCATGGTCTGTAAACTTATTAAGTCATATGTATACCTTGAAAAACATTCTTACAGAAATTGCTTACAACTAATAAAAAATACCTTAAAACCTTTTCTTGGGAATATATTATTTTAGAGCATTAATTCACCACAATTTCAGCACTCTGGAAACTAGCCATCTTTTACTGATGCAGTGAAGCTGCGCTTAAATAACATATCTCCTCAAAGTTCACAAGAGTCTTCATATGACATATTGAATACTATGTTTTTCGGACGTGGCCTACATTACATGTATGTGTTGTCCTCTGAAATTCACATCAGTGAAGACATTTTCAAGAATTGTAAACACAGTCAGTGACTGGAAGAAAATTTAAGCCAACACTGGAAAAATTACAATTATTTAATTCTGAATTGCTACACCTAGAACTTCTTTGAAATAAAGCTTCATCAGTATTTACAAAGTGAATCAGACGACATTGTCTTGATTTTTCTTTTTTCAGCATTGTGTCCTGGTAGTTTGAGCTGTTATTAAGTGACTTAGCTTTAATACATGAGCAGGCTACTCTTGACTTGACACTGCAGTGCTCTGGCCACGAGTGTCACATCTGTTCTAACAGCAGTTGTATATACCTAGTAGAGCAAACAGAACAAATTGTGCTATTAAAATCAGTTCTGAGTTATTGTTGTATTCAGTTAATAGTTCTGTTCTTTCAATTCTCTATCAAATCAAGACATTTTAAACTTAAGACATCAGTTATCTTGTGTCCTCTTACAAACTACAGCGATGAAACACTCTGCAGTGGAAAGGCACTGGAGAACATTTTATTTCATGTTTCATTTTAACTTTTCTATAATTTGCACGATTGTGCCATAACTGCTTCATCAGTTAAATAAACTCGCAAATTCAGCTTGGCTCAAATATAACTAGTTACATGTAAGTTTAGCTTCAAATTCAAGAAGACAGGAAAGAACATGATCTTCTTAGAATCGTTAATTTTGAAGCCAAATCTTTCATTACAAATCATTTTCCTTTTATCTTACCTCCTTCTGAAGAGTAGATATCCAAATTTTGTTCCTTTGAGGCATATAGATATCTTTTAAGCTTGAAAGAATAGAAATCCAAGGAAACATGCGTTGATCATTTGACACAAACTTGAAATTTATGGCACCGAAAAATTCAACCGTTTTCTCTGAGCCCGCAATGACAAGGCTGCTGACCAAAGCGGCTCATTGATTACCAGTCTTTCCCAACATGTTCATGATTCCAAAATGGCGGCTGCTCCTGGCTCCGTTTTGCTTGCTCACTTTCAGGATTGTATTCTGCGAAGAAGTGACTCGCTTATCTGAATCGTTTTTTGGGACCTGTGGAGACTTAGAACAAATTTACCCCTGCAAAAGTTTGAAAACTACGGATTTTAATTGTTAAATTGCTGAGTGACCGCGTGAATATTTGATGTTAAGACAAATATGCAACCAATGCTGAACAGATAAATTATGATCATGTAAGATTAACAAGGTAAAGTAAAACTGATTATTCTTTGACAAATGATTTTTCCTGTTTTATGGTTAATTCTTGCACAGACTTAGCATAACATTCCAAGAAGAAATTGAAACTATATGCTTATCAGAAAGGATCTCTAACTTCAAGGATCTCATCTTCCTCAGATCTTTTAAACAACTCAAGCAAATCAGGTGCTTTAGTCCACCATATGGCTGTGACCATAAGGTCGAAGAGTTCGTTTTGTGTACCACTCAGTAACATAAAAAGATTATGTATAGTGATTTAAGTACTTGTGGAGAAGACATGCTTACGATAAGTACATTTCCAAATTTGGTGGAACATGATTGACTTCATTATATACAAACTGTCAGTACTTTATATTAATTGGTTGAAAAGAGCTGCCCCCTGGATAGTGTATTGCAATGCTACATTTTGCATATTATATTATCTTACCTTCAATAAGTTAACAAACATCCCATGAATTGCCTTATTTTGAAGACAACATTATTAATGCAGATTTTTATAAGTAAAGGTATAGACAGTAGTCTGTCTAAATGGTGTGTATTTGTTTGGTGTCAACAATTACATTTTTTAAGTACTGAAAGATTCCAGTTGGAACTGTGGGTGGGAAGTATCATCCCAGGTCGGAAGGTTGGATCCCGCCTAGGATCCCAGGTGGGATGTGTAGATTCCACCTAGGATCCCGGGTGGGAACTATGTAATCCCAGGTGGGATAGTTGGATCTTGCCTAGGAACCCGGGTGCAATGTGTACATCCCGCCTAGGATCCCGGGTGGGATGCGTGGATCCCGCCTAAGATCCCAGGTGGGACATGTAAATCCCGCATTTTAGGTGGGATCCCAGGTGGGATTACATTTGAGTCCCGGGTGGGAATGGCGGGATCCCACCAACCAAGGCGGGATCCCGCCATTCCCACCCGGGATCCCAGGTGGGAATGGCGGGATCCCGCCTACATCCTGCCTGAGATTTTACCTGGGTGATCCTTAGATTGTGTGTGTGGGGTGGGGGGTTGACTTCCTTTATAATATAATATAAATTTTACAGGTATGTATAGCCCAAAAAGTATGGTTTCTGAGATGAGCCGTTTTGGTCTGAAATAGAACTTTTGACCATCATAGCCTGATATATGTCTTGCCCGCTGGCTGGAAGATGGGCTAGAGACAATTTGTCTTGTTGGAGGGTGACCAGAAATAGCCTATGAAATGCCATATAGATGTATTTTGGTCTAAAGTAGGGATGGGTTTTTGGTTCTGGGACACACCTGGTTCATCTAAAATTCTCAAATGGCTGTTTTCTTTCTTGTGTAGTTATATTTGCTAAGTTTCTGGTCACCATGATTTTCTATTATTATTGGTGAGGTGAGAATTGAGTTTATAATTTATCATGAAATGTGATTTTGTAGCCACCAAGCAAAATTTTTTGAGTGATAATGAACAGGAATTTGAGAATATAGGTAAAACAAGACTAATTTATTATCCTTGACAATCACTGGTGATGTGGAATACGCCCAGGCAACCGATGTTTGGCAGCAAATAAAAACCTGTTGTCTGGAAGAGCAGATGTTTCCTTAAATCTTAGGAGCCACAATTAAATATATTTTGTACCAACAACCATACAGTTAAATGTGTAGCTAATATTGATGCACATTTCTTCTTTAACCCAGTGACAGCTGGGCTTTTGCAGAAAAACTGCCATGAATGCCTTATATGGGCTGCAGAGTGTCTGCTCAAATTCCAGTCGAAAGACCTAAAACATGCTTCTCACTCCCAAGGCTTTTTGTTTGCTTGTTTGTTTGCCTTTGTCTTTTTTCATTTTTATCTTTTTGCAAAATTGACCTGGAACACACACACACTTCGATCTTATGATGCGGTTTATGGTTCAGTCTGGTCATTTTTGTTGTCAATTTGTTTTAGGGGGGGGGGGAGGGGGGTTGTGGATTTGTTGGTCTTTTCATAGTCTTTCCTTTTGTTAGAAAAGAGTTCGCTTAAATGTTGAGGAAAGGGGGAGTTTTGTAAATAATAGGAAGTAACAACGATTGCTAAGGCTAATTTTTACTTCAATAAATTTCGTTAACCCTTTAAGCCCTAACAGTGACAGTGACAGTGTTCAGACATTCAAGTGATGAGAATAAAGAAAGTGATCATCAAGGATAAGATGTCTTGATATTTGTGCAAATTCTCCTTACTAGTTCCATGAGAAATGTATGGAGAACAGTAAGGAGGATATGCATTTTTATATCAGGGTTTAAAGGGTTAAAGCATTTTTTTAAAGCATAAACTTGCAAAAGGAAATGTAAAAAGCCCAAATGTCAGCTTTTTACATTTAGTTTTGCAAAACAAATTTCATGTGGAAGATTTTCTTTCTTTCTTCCACGTAATTCTGGCCAAATTCAGTTATCTGATTATTCAAGGATCATGGAAACCCAGTACTAGCTTCAGTTGACATGGGTATCAATAGGTTCAGTAAACCAATCAGAGTATTCATCAAGTTTTAATCTGCCTTACACTAGTCTTAGATATAGTGGTATGTCCCATTCATGCAATTTTGACCTGTTTTCTTGAAATGTTCTTTGTTTGTGCAGAGAGACCTGGAATGTTTGACATGACAGGGAAGGCAAAATGGGATGCATGGAATGCCAAGAAAGGTAACAAGCTTATAACACCATAAGAGCAAATTACTGCTCAGTAGCTTGGTTACACTGAAGGATTTCATCCACAGTTTTTAAAGCAAGGCTGCAAATAACAGCCGTCATCTGAAAAATGCTCGGTCAATTTTTTGATTTTGACCGGTGAAAGCTCAGTTTGGCCTGACAAAATGACCTGTGGAATGTGCTAGTTAATGACATAAATGTTGCTGACAGCATATTAAAGTATCTTGCAACAAAAAATCTTGCAACAATCAAATCCAAAAAAAATTTCTTGTCCGGTGAACATAAAGTTACCTGGACTGACAAATGGCCTGATCAGGGGAAAAAAATTATTTGTAGGCTTGCTGAAGTAACACTGGATAGTCTCCTACTCAGCCATTTTGGCTCATCACTCAATGTGGTTGTTGGGGAGGAGCAGTGCATGGAGCCAAGAAATAGCAGCTGTATAGGAGACTATACTTTGGACAGTGTAAATGTTTGTGTAAATGTTAACAGTATGGCAGGGTAGCAACACCCAATAGCTTTCATGCGCATGGTCATGCTTAAGCATTTCATTCACAGACTAAAAAGGTAAAGCCACTTTTATAGAGCATGGGAAACAATACTACAGGAAAGTACCGCACTGAAGCTTTTATTCATATGATCATACTTGATGGGTGTTATCCATGAACAGGGTGCATTTTATGTAGGTGAGATTACTCTGAATGTCTTTGGCATGGGTTCAGGATTTTGGTAAAGAAATTCTGAAGGCCTTTAAGCATGATTCCTCAGCATAGAAAACATGCAGTATTGCAGAAAAGTACTACTCAGAATTTTCTGTTTCAATGATCATGCCTAATGATGGACTAAAAACTTGGGAACTTTGCATATATAAATATTATTATGTCATGAGACAAACAATTACTTCATTTAGTTTGGTGCAGTTTTCGGGTTAGAAAAGAATAACTGTGGTATGTTGTGGGGCTCTGTTTTTCTTGTGAAGGTTTTTGCCCTGAATTTCCTTTTTCTGAAGCAACATTCACATTTCTGCCTTCTTCTTCTGTCTTCAGGTACAAGCAAAGAAGATGCCGAGGCAGCATACATTGCAAAAGTGGAAGAACTAAAGAAAACCTGCAATTGATTACAATTTTTATTTTGGGAATAAATTTTTTTTCAACTACTATATGACGGTTCTCAAGTTGTTCAGGACTATAGCTAATCAATTGCTGTGCAATATCTGATTACACGAAGTCACTAATAGCAAAAAAAATATATATATATTTAAGGCCAAGTAACATGGGCAACATTTTAATGCAACCTGTTGCTCAACAGTACCACCTCCGCACTCATCAGATTTTCACGTTGGAAAACTAGAAGTGATATTTGCTTTCTGCAACATGAAAATTTATTGCGTGAAGAGGCTCTCTCCTCCGCAGAGGCTCCTGTAAGTAAATACCAGTGAAAGAAAAATACGGGAGCAGGAAAATGGGAGAGCGGGGAACGATGAGAAGAGGGAAAAGGGCAGCGCGACTGTAGGAGGCCTCTGCGGAGGAGAAAGGTGAACAGGGTACCAATACACGCAATAAACACTCTCAACTTACAATGCAACATTTGTTGCATGACAAGTTGCACAATGTTTGCCCGTATGACTTGGCCTCTAGAGAATTTTGCCCAAGGGAGTTTTGGAGCAAGATAAATTATGCAGAGTGTACGGCAAGCTGGGAAGGGCATTGTTTCCCACAAAACCATTGTTATTTGTTGTGGAATCAACGGGAGATGCATTCAAGCGTAGCAAGGCTGCCACACTCTCTGTTTTACATGTAGCCTGCGGGAAAGGTGAGGGGGATAAAGAGTAGAAACAAGGCTTTCAATATAATCCCTCTTGACTCATTTGATGCTCTGTCTAACTTCCCTATGCACTGCCTTTCTCTCTCTGGTTCTGCTCCTGTTGAATCTTCCTTTCATCTTCTCTTTGAACTTGTATGTTATCTATGCCTTGTGTAGGGAACACTTGCCCAATGGTTTATTCACATCTCAAATTGAATGCCTCTCTGATGTGATCCGGCTGCTAATCGATATGGTCAAGGTTGTCCAGCAGGTTGAACTTATCACTGGGTAACGGGATGGCGAAATTCTGCAAAACGCCTGGGCTTTCAGTTCACTTTGATGATTTTAGCGTTGATTGGTGCGCGAGATATAGTCTATTTTTTTTGGGTGGGGGGGGGGGGGTACAATTTTTTTTAGTATCATACAGTTAATGCCTTCCGTACAGATATGCCACCGAAACGATCCGTTTGGTGTCCCTGTGAACTGAAAAATCACCGTCCCGAAACTTCTGAAAACAGAAACTTGTTAAGTGAAATTCCAAATCTAATTTTAGATTAGTTCTCGTAATTCTTTTCACACCCTATCTAGGAGTCGTTGCAAGAACTAACCACTCAATCAAATCAAAGGAGAGCCGCACAGTTTTGTTAACCTGTCCACCATTGTTTACCCAGCTTATGACATCAGCAGGTGTCTGATGGAACAATTAGCTCGCACTGTTTTCCGTTCAATTTCAGCTCTTCCGGTCGTCTTTTTAATAATTGTAAACCGCACCGCAGAAATATGACGGACTTTTGTCCTGTTTATGGCAACACACGGTATTTTTTGTACACATAAAATTAATACAAACGTCGGCAAATACACAAACAGCTTGTTTGATGACTGTTTCAGTTCGGGTAGCCTGAGCAGGCTCCAGTTATAGAGAATGCGCCGTCAAAAACAAAATGGCGAGTCAAGCGAGCGGCGGAGTCTGCGAGGGGGCAACACTTCGCGTTTATTTCTTACGCCTTGTCAGTTCTCACGAAGAAGCCTCGGCTGTTCACAGGCTAGTTTTATTAGGCTGAAGGTGAAAACTCTTTCGCTTTTAATGAAAACACCAAAGTTAAAAAATGAGGCTTCTGTTGGATTGACATTTAATTTTGCTCTAGCTGTGAAAGAGGTCAGTTAAATACAAAAGGTGAAGCATCAAAACAGCGCAATTGTGCGGCACTGCGTGTACTCTGTTTTGCCCAGAGCGGTTGGCACCACCACTATCAACCATGTATTTGTCAAGACAACTCGTTTACCTCACCGACCTCTGCGGCTCCCAATCTTTCAGTTTTTGACAGACGACGCGCTTACTTGCCTCTGTTCCTTCTCTTCCTCAGTCTCTTCACCCTTCACTCTTTATTCTTTCCCTCTCTCTCCCATTCTACCTCCCTCTCTCTTTTCCTTCCTTCCTTTCTCTCCCTTTCTTCTCTCGTCTCTTCCTTCCCACACCATCCCTCCCTCCCTCTTTCTCTCTCTCTTAAGAGATTCAAGCTGCTTTAACATCTCCGAGTTTTTTTGCGTCGCTGTGCTTAAGTATGGAATTCTGTTCCATATGGAGTCTCTTCCTTCGGGAGATTTGTACTTACATTCGATCCGTAGTAACTCTGTGACATAAAATTTAATGGAGAGCACCATACTTGCGCAATGTCACTGCTGAAATGTTCCCTCTTAGTATAAACCGCTCTAAATGCAGGCTTTGAGCACTTCCGGATCATCAGTTTTAGTTCATCTTAAATGATTAATGCGAGGGTCGCGTGTAAAATTCAATTGTATGTGCAAAGGGAAGATAAGGCTGAATGATGTCATATGTTAGCATCCTACGCGACGATCAAATATTCGGATCATTGGTTTTTAACTATGTAATTAAAATAAAAATCTGTTGTCCTCCTATGGTCTCTCTCTTCTTTCTTTTAGTTTTCGTTGCCCGGCCGTTAACAAACGAACTCTGACAGCTTAGGCTGACTTGACACCAGATTATGGGGTGATAAAGCCATGCTATAATTAGCCAAATAAACTGCCCTCATGTCTGGATTAATGAATTTTTTCAATGGGAATTATCAGATCAAGGGTAAAGAGAGGAGGCGGTAAAAAAAAAATTCAGCCGATAACAACAACAATCAGAATAACATGCCAGCTGACAGAGGCACCCAAAGGTTCGCCGTTCAGCGGAATATCACCTTCGGAATCCCTGGCCTAAATCGCCTGAGACATTCGGATTTGATTTATCCTGAAAAACTAGTTTTCTTGGGCGAAACGTCGCCTCAAACTTTCGTAACATAGGAATTAAAAGGAACAAATGCGCCGTTTAGACATCTTCAGTGTGCACAAAGCAACTCGGAAATTCGGGGGAGAGAGATTCTGTGCGATCCCTGAATTGTTCTGCGGCTTAAATTTTTAGGGTAACTGAATACGAACAGCTCTAACTGTGTTAGGCCCTCAGAAACTAGCTGAGAAAGCGAAAAATAGAGTATTTTGCTTAAATTTTTTCGTTGGATGCCCTTTCGCTGAGTCAGGGATTGTTAAATTCCAAAGTGTTCTGGTATGTCTTTCATGGCAAACGGCCGACTCGACACCCAGGCAATGTACCCATTATCTCCTAACTTTTGACTATCTGAAACAGAATTTCGTTTCTTTTGGAATTGCTGCGCAGTAACTGAAGGACGGTGCCTCCTAATACAAGGTGACTTTCCAGAAAAAGCAGACCAATGGCACCAGTTTTTTTCTTTTGTTTCAAAGATATTTTAACAGGGAGCCCACGTTACAAATGTGGTTTTCAGTAGGGCGGTATACGTAAAATCTAAAAATTTGACAGCTGTTAAAAAGTTAAAAATTTAAGAAATGAATATAAAGAGTCGAAAAATTAAGAAACACTCCTAATATGTCTTTTAAAAGTTAAGACGGTCAGGAATGCCTTTAACTGATCAGATAAAATGTTCCAGTCATTTGCGGCTTGATATAGATAAAACGGTTTTGGCCCCAGGAGCAACGTGATTAGGGCCTACAGATGCTATTTCTACTTCAACCGCTTCCAGATCGGAACTTAATTATCTGTGAATAATGCGTACTTACCTCCAATGTTCTCTTTGCATCCCAGTATCCATTGCTAAGATGTGTTTTTTCTGCATAGTCATGAAGCAGGCAAAAATACCTTGGCCATTACGTTTGTCTCATGAGTTTCTCGGACCATCTCCCGATGCACAGAACTTATGCGCACTAACAAAAAAAGGCACTGGAGCATTGTCTGTCCTCCGTACCTACCTCTTGGGTCCCCGTTTTCCTAGGTGGGGTTTAATGTTAAGTGTTATGGATTCCACATTTTTGGTGTTGATTGTTCTAAACCCGACATTTTTGATTCTGTTGTAGAACAAATCACAGTTACGCGTTACAGTGCATCCTAGGTACTCATGAAACTTTAAGTTAATAAAAACTAATAACCTTCCCACGGACTGAAGACCCCTGGTGGTTGTGATGCTTTTTGCTTGTTTGTTTGTTTGTTTGTTTGTTTGTTTGTTTGCATTTTGTAATAGAAAAAATGACATTTTTTCTGCCGGGAGAGTTTTGTATTTTATTTCACCAGCATGTTTGTCTTCGTTAATCAACAATGGATTGAAGTTGATTAATTGATTGCATAACTTCCTTTCTCTTTTTAGCATCTTTTCTTACGAATTTTTCACATGTAATTGGAGAGTGCGCTTGTCAGTGGTCGTGATTCTTTTTTGTTGTTAGGCAACAGTGCAGGTGCAACTGCGCATACCTAGCCCATCTAAGTGATTTTCAGTTTCAGTTTATCTAGTACTTAATTCAGTTAGCATAGCTAATCCTGACACTGGCGGTCTAGCGGTATATTAATGAATAAGTCATAATTTTACAAGCAGAATGTTGACAAAAATACAAAATACTAAAGGTGTATCAGCGTACGCGTGCGATCCCACGTGAATTCGCAATCCGCTCGCGATGAATTGCGACAACTTTATAAACCATAAACACGATAAAAGGAATATGGGGTGAAATAAGTCTCTCTTCCAGTGACGTTTAATTTAAACATTGTGTTTTTTCAGGGAACATCATTTTATTTGCATTGGAAAAACCTGGTAATTTGCCTTGAATTAACAAATAAGAATTCTTTTTTTTTTATCTCTGGTGGTAGCTTTTATACAGATCACATGCCACACCCCCGCGACTGTAGGCTCACCCTCCCTACCCACTGGATTATTGCATTGTTAGCTACTGTTGTACAGTAATTCACCGCTCACATCTCGAATTCCGATTTCTGCTTTCTTCACACGTGTTAAGTCTTGGAAATAGCGGGAGTCTTCTGTGTTAAAAATTCCGGAAATGTTGACTGATTAAACCGTAAAACTCATGATAAATTAGCTTCCAGACTTGAGGAATGAACACAAATACGTTGTAAGGGATGGACCATTAGAAAAGTTATGGGGGAGGGGGGGGGGGCGAAGTATAAAAAAAAATTCATGCAAGGGAAATTTGAGAGAAAAAAAAATTTGTGCACAGCGAGTAGAAAAGCGTCCTTGAATACAAAAAAAAATGTTCCTCTAAGGGAAATGTTATCGAAAGAAATTTCGTGCACTTAATATTCAATATCAGTTCCTGGAAATTAGGATATTGCGGCTGCAACGTTCATTTCTTTTTCCTCTTTGAACCGAGGCAAGAGAGGATGGCCGAAGCAGTTGCTTATTCCATCGGTTCCACTTCTAAACTGCTTAAATTCTCACCTTTTTCTTCCTTTTTTTCATATTTCCGTCCTAGACCAGACGTCGCGGACGCTATAAAATCTCTTACACACGCAAAATTCGGATCTGGTTGAAGACTGAACTAAAACAGAATTTTCGAAAATCAAGAACCTTAAACAGAATTAAGCTTTCTTGTCTCTTGATGTGTCCCAGTTGCCGATTTAAAAACAACAGTTTGTCACCTTTGATAGTCGAAGTCCTATTCTCTATAAAATAACTTAATTTATGATATCAGAACTCAATCTTGGGACTTCAACCTCTTAAGCCGATTTTAAACTGCGTAGACTCTTACAATTCATAAGTACCAAAGCCTGATCCCCGAGATCTCGAATTAGCATTCCAATTTTCCAGCGCTCCCCATATCGCTACCGATATCAGAGAAGAGGAGGAGATTTTACTTTTTCCTTTAATTTTTCTTTGATTTACAACAATAACATTGTAATAGTCACCATCTCTCGGCTATTGTTCACACTTATTGTAACGTTGTTTAGTGTTTTTGTTTACTGTTTACTTTGCGGTAATGTGATTGGCGTGGCACGGAAAAAGGTCATTTCAGGCATACCTACCCAGGATGCTTTTCGTTAGTGGAGGTGGAAAATAATGGCCGACTGACTCAGCGCAGCCGATCGTAATGTGAATTGATAGTGATAGCTGGAAAAATGGTCCCTAAATAAGAACCGGAATTGCCTCAAAATTGACTTCACACATCTATCAGCCTTCAAAGATACGTTGTAATCACTTCCAGGGCCATTTTGAGCTCATCAGACGCAATGGATTGAGTTTACCGGCAAAATGTTGTGCGCGATGAACGAAATATTTACCGATGGGTCTCATATGGACGTTGGCCATTTATTGTAAATCGTTTTGGATTTTGTAAGTTTTTCTAGCTACAGCCATGAATACGGATCCCAGGGAATGCAACATCAAGGTTTTCTCTCGGTTTCGGCCACAATCCGGGGCAGAAGTTCGAGCGGGAGGGCAAAGTGTAGTGTCGATTCCATCACCAGAGACGTGTGTACATGCGGTGAGCTGCTCTGCTGTTCTTACTCTGACAATTGTTAACGCAAACTTGGCGTTGTTATTCGAATTATGCTTCATTCAGAGTGTCTTTGACATCTTTTACTGTTGCTTCATACATTTTAGGGACGAACGTTTACGTTCGATCGCGTTTTCAAACCAACTACCTCACAAGAACGAGTTTACGTTGAGGCAGCACAGGTCATTGTTCAAGGTAAGTTGTGTGATTTTTTAACCAATATTTTTGTCGTTTATGCTCAGAGAAGCTTGCGATTGTGACTCAAATTGGATTCAGGTTTCCTTAAGTCCACTGTTCTCTTGGATTCTGCAGTACATTAAGCGGAATTGCAAAGAAATGGCTGGGTGATATTGCAATAGTAGAATTCTGTCGTGTGAAATTGCTGTTCCTGCGACGGTACCCCTACGACTGTAACTTTCGTCTTACCACTGAAGTTGTTCGGATCCTTCTTGGTATTCTATGAATTCATGAAAATATCGACCTTGTTAAAAGCGTATGATATGTTGTGTGGTAACGTTTGGTTTTTTCAATTGAATGCCCCTCTATGGCAACTCTGTTTCACTTATCAGACATGTTTTGCTAATTTATCTTGCAAGAGGGTAAAATTCTGTTTTTGAGATCGGTCTCAGATCTGGAATATTTATAGTTAGATCACCTGAATAAACACCAGTCGAGAGGATAAGAGTTTTAAGCTTGTCAGAAAAAAAATGTTACTTGTTTGTGAAGTTAGTCACGAAGAGATGTCAATTTCAATCGCTGCGCGATGAATGCAATTACCATTTCCTTTCCGAATTTTTTGTATTATTAATTTATTTACTACGGCTTTGATTTTGCATTGGCGATTCTTGAAAGACATATCGGATTCCTCTTTGTTGCTAATTTTTGAAACTCCAAGCAATCGGAGCAAGCGAATTTTTCTAGCAAGTTTCTATCTCAGTGAAAATATATTCCAGTCACACTTAGATAAACAAGACTCTCAGAAGAAAAGAACTATAAGATTAATTTGAATACGTATAAAGAAAAATTTAGCAATTTTTGGTACATTGTAGGGTACGCTCGTTATTTTGGCTGGAAAATCAGTCGTATTTTATGTGTAGGTAAGGATAATAACGGGAAATAAAGTTGTGTGTTGCAGGTTTTTTTGTATTGGACCCCTTCCAGCAAAACTCATGCAATAGAATTCTCTTTTCTTGTTTAATCACATGGCATTCCTAAAAAGGCCAATTTGTTCTTCCTGTCTCGCGTTCTAGGGCTAATTGTCCAAGTTTTCTGGCTTTTCGTTGCCTTATTGTCTTGATCTGGAATCTTCCCTTCCCCGATCAACAACCCTAACCGCAGTTATTTTCCTGAGAAGTGGCGTATCGAGAGAGCGGCATTTTTGTATTTGCGGACGTCAAATTTGTGGATAACGCTGTGATATTCTAGACACGTCCCAAGTTGTAAATATTGTCCGTTTATATGCTAATTCTTGCAAGGCTGAAAATCGTTTTGTACACTTTTTCACAACATGAAAAAAAAAGTTCTACGGTGGTAACAATTATAACGTAAACTGATGTCTTAGAGTTTCTTATCTGTGGTTTGACATGGCCTCTCGAGTTTTACATGTACAAATATAAATTTTTCTAAACTGTTGGCCAGTTGCTCGATGCGATATATTGATTCATGTTGATTTTGCGGGAGTTCTACTCGACAGCAGTTATTTAATTAGGCGATTTTGCATTGAGAGGAAATGCGAGCATTAAGTTTTATCATAAACTACGAAATAGAGCACAATTTCGAGGCGTATTTTTGCTTTCGAGGGCTTCGCGATCATGTGTTCATTTTGCATTTGTTTTCAATTTATTGTGGAGCATTTGCCATTTCGTTCTACTTATAGATCTTTTTGTAATACACGAAAAACGGAACACGAACTTAAATAACTCAATTTTTCGCAAGTACTTGATTTTGAGAATCTTCTTTTTAAATTAAACTTTGTAAGTGTATATGTAAGTGTATTTCTGCCTTGAAAGATTTTCTCTTTCCAAATGAACAGTAGCATGTTTTACTTCAAGGTTGTTGATACTTCAAGATCGTTCATTTATCAAGGAGATCATGTAAATATAATCAAATCGTGATCATTGCCAACTGGCTGCTCAAACATGAGATACGTTGTGTTTTCGTTTTTCCAAGAATTAACATATAAGCTTAAATAGTTAACACATTATTGTTTTGAAGTAATGAATATATATTGGCCACAGCTTACTAGTACATTTGGGGTATTGGCTGTAGTTTGGAAGAGATGCTGAAATGTGATGTCATAAAGTGGCTGTAGGAAGATGTTTTGTAATATACGACTTTTTTACGGGTAGGTAAGGTAAGGTTGCACAGGTGCCATGGAGACCCACATGGCCGGAGCTTATCTTCAGTTTCCATAGAATTTAGCAACTGAGAGTACGGCTACTTGCCCCTTGATAGGATGATAGTCCATCGCAGGGTTGCCCCACTAGACTGCCACTGTCTCCCATTTATATGTTGTGGTTCAATTTTATCCTTGGTTCAATTTTTGTTTTCCTTTGTTTTTGGCTCATTATCATACATTACCATACACAAAAACAAAGGAAAATAAAAATTTAACCAAGGATAAAATTGAACCACAACGTATACACCTTGGTAGCCTGCGTGCAGACGTCTCCTATTTCCTTCCACCCGCCGAAAAGGGACATCTGCAAAACGGCGTTGCTAATCGTGTTCCAGTATCCTGCTGTTTGGGTTTTAAATTTCCCGTAAATTATGATAACACAGTTTTGTTTTCTGTGCCAGAATCATTTCCCTCTGATCGCTCCATGATCGGAGGTCGAACAGGACTAAGAGGAGAAATCTGAGTTTTTCTCACAGAAGCATTGCGAACGGCTTTCGCAGGAGTTGACGTAACCAGCGAACTGAGATCTTTCGACGAACGATCTACCGACTCCTCCAAAAGAATTCGCTTCTCAGGAGAAGCCGAAGTTCCTACGCTGTCCTTTCCTAGTGTCTCGATCTTTTTTTTTTACTGTAAGTCCTGCCTTGAAAGCTTTGGAACTATAATCGCTAAAAAGTTCGTCCTCAATTTTTCTCATGTTGACGTAAAGACCTCTCCGCTTTCGCAACTTTCCCACGCACGAGCTACAAATATATGGCGATGTTTCGTGTACGATGAACTGAAGAGAAAGGATTTCTTCCTGAACTTTAAATTCACTGCGACTTTTCACAAGGTTTCTGTGGTTGTTTTTCAGAATAGTCGAGAAACACAACACACAATCGGACATATTTTGATCAATGGAAAACCCCGCTAAATGTAGATCACACACATTATCTCGAGCATTTCCCGACGATAGCCAATCAGAGTTGTTTCTAACAGTGGCTATTGTCAAGCAACCAATAAAAGCACTTTCCACAAATTCCTGAAAAACAGCAGGATACTGGAACACGATTAGCGAAGCGGTTTCGCAGACGTCCCTTTTCCCCAGGTGGATGGAAATAGGAGACATCTGCACGCAGGCTAACACTTTGGTGGAGAGAGATTTGTTCATAGGCATCCTTTACTAGTAAGCCTTACAGGCTTAGTAAGAAGTTCAGACAGAAAGAAACCTTTTTTTTTCATTTTTAAAGCGTAAGGTGGACGATCATTTGTTGACACAATTTTGCTATTGCACACATTTATTTAGGATATCTCTGCCTCATAGCATTAGAAACTGTAAGTCTGTGGACAATTTTAAGTAAACTGAAAACTTCCTTTTCAAGTAAGCATTTGGTAGACACTATCAGAGATTTTGTTTTAATTTCTTTCTTTTATGATGTTTATAATTTTACATTCAGTATACATTGATTCATTGAACCAACCACTGGGAAATAGTGCTCTATAAGTTTATACACCATTTTTGGTGTTTTGGTAGCAGGGGCATTGCCAGGATTTTTCCAGAGGTATGCACAATTTTCCAAATCCCCTCCCCCCCCCCCCCCCCCTCACTCAAGTCCTAAGTTTTTTCACCCTCCTTGATTAAATTTTCTTTGTAACCAGTATGGTGAAGTTATGTTTTAAGAAAACTATTGGGTCATAAAAGGTCATGGAAAATGTTAAAAGGTCCTGGAAAGTCCTGAAATTTCAAAATCTTAAAAGGGAATGAACCCTGTGTAAATTTCGACCTACCACAAGTAACAATGTAATCTATTGACTTTCAATGAATTCTTAAACCTGTACACTTGTACAACTTTCTCTCTCGCCAGTCAGGTGTATAAGTGGCAAACCACAAGTGAGGGAAACCGGTTGGGGTAACTCTGTGAGGACTAGCATCCCATTTGGGGAAGGAAGGAGTAGCAGTACTCCTTTTTTCCTTGTTTTGTTTTGTTTGTTTGTTTGTTTGTTTTGAATGCAGGGTAAAGTGCAGCCTTCTTGCAGCATTTTATTTGACTCTTAGCTGAAGCAATTTTTTTTTCATTACATTTCATTAGTCTGTCTGTTGTTCTTGTTTTTTTAACATTTCAATGCCAAATGATTTTTGAGGGTGGATATTAAAACTCTAGGGCTTCAATAATTTCAAAAGATTTTAAATCTCCAGATTTTGTCAGAAATTTAAATTTTCTGGTGACATTGTAAATAATTTCATTTTAAAATTATGCTAAAATTAGTTTCTAGGTACCTTTATGGTCATTTATTTCAAACACTTTAAAATATTTTCAAGGGCATTTCCAACTTGTGGCTTAGAAACAGATTTTGTTCGTTAAAAATGTCAAAATACAAGGTGTATCAAATAGTTGTTGATCATTATTGCACTCTTTACTATATTAAAAGAAGATTCAGTCAAAGTCTGTAGAAATTCGTTAATAACTAAAGATTCATGACTTCCAGACTAGCAGACAGGCAAGCAACTATACTTTGTTAATTTGGGGGAAAGAATCTTTTTATCTTGTTATGTTAAATAAGCCTTGATAAATTAATCCAAGAATTTACCCAACAAACTGCAGGTGGTCTTGGGATTAAAAATGCTTTTAAAATTATATTCAAAGCAGTGATATTAAAAATAACTTTGGTGACAGTCTGTTTGTTTTTGTAGTGAAAAAGTAGGATTTGAAATAAGTCTACATTAAACAATCAATATATTTTGTCTCTGTTGTGTGCTCAAATGGCACTGGTTAAATTATATTGCAAAAACAAATTTTAAAAAGTTTGCAAGCTTTGTTTAGGCATCATGTTTTAATTTAGCCCAGAATAAATCCTGTGAGTTCTAGTGTGTATATGTTGTAGGTTAAAATGAATTTCAGGTCAAAATGATTCAAACTAGTTTGATTTGTACTTCTTTTGTTTTATACATGTAGTCATTACATATCATCAAACTGAAACAAAGGAAAATACAAATCAAACTATAAGTTTGAAATCATTTTGACCTGAAATTGTTAATTACAACAACTTTGAAATAAAAACCAGTGGAGCTACATATTACCAGAGCTTTCATGGTAATAACATTGTTGTCACATGTTAAGGTTTCAACTAAACACCCAAACGTTTGAACCACCTTGTACTACAGAGTTAAGAGCATCTTAAGGAGAAAACAGCTTTCATTTGAATGGTCACACTTCAGGATTTCATCCACCAACTAAAAAGTTTTAACCACCTTGTACAACATAATTACCAGAACCATAGGAAGGTACATATGTAGTGCATAATACACAGAATGCACTACACAAAACCAGAGTAAAGAACTGTTTAGTAGTTTTCATTCACGATCAAAACATCACAGTGAGGGATTTCTTGTACAGACTACAGTGGCAGATCCAGGATTTTTGAAGGGGGAGTGGCCGACTTGACAGAATGATATCAGAACAATCCAAGATGAAATCGCCTCAGGGATAGTTTTGTTCCCTTTCTTAATTTCAAGCTTAAACGACGCCAAAGCGGGGGTGGCTAGCCACCCAATCCACCTCCCCTGGATCCGCCCGTGGACTAAAAAAAATTTCACACTTCCAGACTCAATGTATCATGTGCACACAATACTATGAGTCCAGAGTTTTCATGTTAGAGTCTACATGTCCCAAATACATGGGCATTTATAATGGGTAAAGAATATTGTACATGTATATATAGTACCTTTCATTAAATTCACTTGCAGATGTGCTTAATGGTTACAATGGTACCATATTTGCATATGGACAGACATCCAGTGGTAAAACCCACACAATGGAGGTATGTTTTGGTCAATCTTCCTGTCACTGTGCCATTCAATATCATTACTGCAAACTCCTGTTCAAAATTCAAAACACAACCTATAGTTGCCGCTTATGCTGCCATCAGTCTGGGGTTACTGCAATGTTAATGGACATGGCAACTCTGATGCTCAGGAGACAGTTTGGCTGGGTGGTTTGAGGTGCTTTATGGGATCATGCAAATAATGTAATTGTCTGTTTTCTCTCACTGTAACGTATTTTCTTTAACGAATGATTGTTGTTGTTGTTGCTGTCGCTAATCAATTTATTTTCAAATTTTGTTCCCACGTCTCTAGCATTTTCTAAAGTGGTCAAATTGCTAAGAATTTGAGTGAAGTGCCTTCATACCTCCCCGTAAATTACATGTGGGTTTTTTCTTTTGAATCTATTGCAGTCAGTGATGTTGAAATGTTATTTGCTAATTATGTTATGTTCTTTTACAGGGTGCTCTCAATGATCCAGTCAATCAGGGGATTATTCCTCGAATTGTACAAGATATATTCAATTACATTTACAACATGGATGAAAATTTGGAATTTCACATTAAGGTTTGTGTCTACTGAAAAGCATAAGTCACTTGATATCTAAGTACAAAAAAATGAAACAGTCAATGACAACATCTCAAGTGGAACTAACATACAATTGTTGTTTTTTCTGACTTTAGGTTTCTTATTTTGAAATTTATCTTGACAAGATCAGAGATCTCTTAGATGGTAAGATTTATCTTTAATATTCACCAAAGTTAAGTAGGTATACATTCTACTTAGAAGATTTGTTCAAGGGTTGTTATCAAGGACTGCTAAAATGTATGTGTAATGAACCTTGAACAAACTGTGGTATTATCACTTTAATGTAAAAGTCTTTCTTGGTGCCATCAATTTTTATACAAATTCACGAGGCTTTTGTAAGACATGTACAGCAGTTACTGTATTTCTAATTTTTGTTATTACCAGTGGTAATAACAAAAATTAACATTTCATTTAGTTCTTCATAATTCACTTTGTAAGAACCCTGCCATGTTTATTCCTGGTTATCTCTGATTCAAATCCCTTCCCTAAAGCTTATCTTTAACTCCAAATTCATGAAACAATATTTTGTGTTGTTTGCGAGTTCAAGATGCAGTAGGTTTCTATTTTAATTGAATATTGTCTTCTTTTTTCAGTTACAAAAACAAACTTAGCAGTCCATGAAGACAAGAACAGAGTTCCTTATGTGAAGGTAGGAAGAATATGAACTCCAAATTAATGTACCCAAATGTGTAGTTCCATAAAGTATCTTTACTCCCCCCATGGAAGGTTTTTGTGTTGCACCCCCCTCCCCCCCAAAATTTTGGCTTTAAGACCCCCTTGTCACACCCTCTTGTTCTCTGGGAATCATTTTGAGATAATGAGCCTAATGTTGGAAGTGGCACTTCGCTTCATAAAGATGATGATGGTGACAGTCTCAATGATGACAGTGATGATGATGATGATGATGATGATGATGATGATGATGGTGATGATGGTGATGGTGATGATGATGATGATGATGGTGATGGTGATGGTGATGGTGATGGTGATGGTGATGATGATGATAATGATGGTGGAGACAATGTTGATAATAATGATGGTGACGATGATAGTGATGACGATTGTGATGATGATGTTGATCACAATGATTAATGACGATGACGGCAACAACAAATGATGGCAATAACGATGTTGATGACAGTGTAAATAATAATGATTTTCTAAGAGCTAGTAAATGTGTTCCTTACAGGGTGCAAGTGAAAGATTTGTATCCAGCCCTGAGGAGGTCATGGAAATTATTGATGAAGGAAAAGCTAATCGACATGTGGCAGTCACAAGTAAGATTACTTGTTCTTAACTTAGACTCAAAAATGGTTGACATCTGCCTTCTCTAAATTAAACATTTCAGAACATTTTTAACTGAGGCAGTCAGCTGATGAAAGTGTTGAGAAGTGTTGTCAAATGAAGAAATTTGTTTCTTTGATCCATATCACTTTATCACTTTTTTGTATTCTGAGAATTTGCATTGAAGAAATCTGTGAAAATACATGCACCACAGCCAGTTTTGTGAGCAGTTAAAGACATTTTAATATGTAATTTAAGATTTAGCCAGAGAGATAAATCTTTAATTCTGAGATAAATCTATCGAAACAAGGACATTTCAAAAAGTTATAATTATATTATGCGCTGTATATTTTGAAAGGCTTGTTTGTCAAGGGGCATTACTAGTGCTGTGCACATGTAGGTAGTAATCTAATCTCAACCTTTCTTTTCTGTATTCACCAGACATGAATGAGCATAGTTCAAGAAGTCACAGTATTTTCCTTCTTCATATTAAACAAGAAAATGTGGAAACAAACAAGAAACTCAGTGGAAAACTCTATTTAGTGGATTTAGCAGGATCTGAAAAGGTGAATGAATTGACACTTCTTTGTCATCTTTAATGTGTAGCTAATTAATTAATTCATTAATTAATCGATCAGTTTACTGAAATGGTTACATCACAGCACAGTGGTTTTCAATTAGGTTCTGTCCTTAAAAAATAAAAATCTGTAACTGGTTAAAACCCTAAAAACTAGAGGCTATTGACACTTGATTATTTTTATCTATCTATAGTATTTTAGTAAGTTATTTATTTTGCTGATATACATGTACAGTGCAAATCCCAAAACCATAATTGAAGATAAATCGTTTGCAAATAAATAGACAGGTATGTCTGGGTGCTCTGTTGCTGTCCACTTGTTTTTTCTTGTAGTTTGAGTCTCATTCAATGGGTTTTCCAAGGCAAGTAAGAGTTCACGGTGAAACCTAAAACAGTGGAACAATGATGCAAAAAACGTGCTGTCCAATCTCTTTTTTATGGTCATCACTTGTTATTTTCTGACCTTATCCTTTGATCTTTGACAGGTCAGCAAAACAGGAGCAGAAGGTGCAGTTCTTGATGAAGCAAAAAACATCAACAAGTCATTATCTGCATTAGGAAATGTTATTTCTGCTTTGGCAGAAGGAACGGTAAGATTGACGTTCATTGAAACAGTAACAGTTGTTATCAGCGGTGCTGTGAGCCGCTATTGCTGTATGTAAAATGTTTAAGTACTAGGAAAACTGCTTAATTATTATTTTGATTTTGACATGCTAACTTCCATTTTTTGTCCACTATTATTAAAACAACTGAAGTTAAGAACAAGCACACATTAAAACACTGCTTTTTTACTTTTTTTTCACAGAAAACCCATGTACCCTACAGAGACAGTAAAATGACAAGAATATTACAGGAAAGCTTGGGTGAGTCACACATCTAGTGTACATCTTGTGTAAAGGAGAGTTCTGTTACCTTTACTTACCATTGATAATTTTCCTGACAGGTACGAAACAAAGGAGAATACTACATTAATTTGAAAAGGAAAATTTTAGCTTATTAACAACAGGCTTTACATGGTGCTAGTTTACTATTAAAGAATGTTTGTTGTATCAGACGTAATTTCTGCTCATTGCTTGAGCCAGGCTCCAACATGTTATTTGATTTTGTTACAGGGGGAAATGCAAGGACAACCATAATTATCTGCTGTTCTCCATCATCATTCAATGAGCAAGAAACGAGGTCAACCCTTATGTTTGGGCAAAGGTAAATTGAAGAAATCGGGGCTGTGTATGTGAGTATGCGACTTGGACTCTTAATTGAAATAAGCATGTCAACAAATGACAACCAGCATCACAAACCCTTAGTCTTCTGAGACTGATGGATGCCTGCTACTTACTGTAACACTATAATAGTTCTTTTTTTTTCGTGGTTCCATCACAGTTGGTCTAGGGACTGGTTATGAAACCTTGCAAGTTTCAAAGGCCATAACAAAAATTGGTTAGTTGCTCATGCAAAATTCAAAACCCATTGTTGTATGTGTACAGTCAAGGCTAAAAATGGTAACAAAAACAATGCAAAGGACTTTGCTGAGCTTCATAACCATGGTTCCATATTAATATGGTTCCATTTAATTGCACTTCTACTGACTTTCGATGAGTTCAACTTCTACTAAAATTCAAGCTTAACAGCATCTAAAATGTACGCATGATTGTTTTAATTTGTAATCCTTAGAGCCAAGACTATCAAGAATGTTGTGGTCATCAATGAAGAACTTACAGCAGAGGAATGGAAGCGACGTTATGAGAAAGAGAAGGAAAAGGTTGCCAAGCTTAGAGGAGCCATAGGCAGATACGAACAAGAGATACAGCGATGGCGTGCAGGTAGGAACTGTGATTTGCCCAAATCCAGCTGCTGCTCCCTGTCAATTTAACATGTAATACAAAATTATTAAAAGGGAATGCAAATTTATGCAAATGTATGCAACGTAATGATATTGGTAACACTAATGTATTTACACATACTGTAAAATCCTGGTTATAAGCTCCAGGGGTGTTTGGTAGCAAGCACAAAGTATGAGGAGATTTGGTATGGTTATATCTGGGAGAGGGTATAGGCAACAAAAACCCCACAAATGGGTTTTATAGAGCAGTTTTCAGATAAGTGTTGAAAGTAAATTGCATTTTGCTTTGGTTTTGCTTACTACGTGCTGTAATAGGTTAACAATTCTAGCTCCACTTCCTGAACCCATCAGGTGAAAAAGCAAAACAAATTGTGGTATGCTCCCTCTCATTTTCCCGTGCTTGACCATTTTTAGTGTCGTTGTGCAACTGCTTGGCCACACTAAAAACAGCTGCGAGGGAGAATACTCAGATGTCAGCATGTTAAGGCATTCTGACAGCCTCTATCAGGTCATTAACACAAATTTATGGCAGACAAGCGTTCGTCCTCCTAATTTGATGATGTAGATGGAACACAGCTTCCACACTGTGTGAATTTACACTTCAACCCTACCAGCTTTGAAAAGTTATCTACTGTACATAGAGAACTACATGTAGGAGAAATCATAAGCTGGTAAAATGAATGGCTGAAATAGTAAGTGAGGTATTTTCAAACCAGTTGTGTGTTTAATGTTATATGTTATTTTGGTGTGAGCAAGCTTACTTCACTTTGGGTGAGCTGATTGTGTCCTAGTTTGAATGGAGGTGAATTGACTGGTCACCATACAATTCTGTACTTTCCGTTCTGTTGCAGCACCTTGCATAGAGTGCATACACTGTCCATAATGCCCATTGCAATCCTCTTATGTTGAATTCTTCACAGGCGAGTCGGTTCCAGAAGATGAACGGATGACGAATGCCAAAGACAATCGCAATTCTCAGGTGTTTGAGAGTCTCGCTCTGTTGGCTCCATCACAGCCTGCTGTCAGCGACAAGGAGAGAAAAAAGTTTGAGGATGAAAAATCAAAGCTCTACACCCAGCTTGATGAGAAGGTGAGAATCAATTATGATACTAATTATGATACTAATTATGATATGTAGCTGGGAATGTCAGGCCACTTCTCCTTACCATTTAATCCATTACCATCCAGGAGTACCATTTGGCACAGAGTTCCTATTGACTTGGTCAAATTCCTCATGTTATGTTATGTTGTGTTATGTTGTGTTGTGTTGTGTTGTGATGTGTTACGTTACGTTACGTTACGTTACGTTACCTTTTGCCTGCTTGTTATGTTATGTTATGTCTTTCCCGGGTATATTACGAACCAATTTAATGACCAGCTCCCAGTTGGCTTGTTAGCTCAGTTGGTTAGAGCGCTGCACCGGTATCACAGAGGTCAGGGTTCGAATCCCAGCAAGCCTGATTTTTTCAGGCTTTCTTTTCGCAACTGCATAAGTTGCGTTTACTTAATAACTGCTAGGATCTTCTTTACATTGATTTATGTTATGTTATGTTATGTTATGTTATGTTATGTTATGTTATGTTATGTTATGTTATGTTATGTTATGTTATGTTATGTTATGTTATGTTATGTTGTTATGTTATGTTATGTTATGTTATGTTATGTTATGTTATGTTATGGTATGTTATGTTATGTTATGTTATGTTATGTTATGTTATGTTATGTTATGTTATTTGAGTTGAGTGCCTGGAAACTAGCCTAGAGTTTCTAAGTGCACATCCACTATAAACACAGCAGACATTTCTCCAAAATGTAGCAAAAAAATTGCAATGATTGCTGAGGTTAAGAAGTCAATTATTTCTCTCGCGCTTGTTAAATATGAGGTGATTTTAACCCAATCCAACGTGTGCTCGTGGAATAATTCATTGCCAATATGATTATCTTTTAAGGACGATGAAATCCAGAAACAAGCACGACTAATCAACCAGCTAAAAGAACAGCTGGGGGAACAGGAGGACGCACTGAAATCCAATCAAGTTGACACTGAGAAGCTTCAGTCGCAGATTAATGTTATGCAGAGCGAGAGCGAGACATCAAAAACTGAAGTGAAAGAAGTACTCCAAGCCTTGGAAGAGCTGGCCGTCAATTATGACCAGAAACTACAAGAGGTCGAGACGAAAACGAAGGATAATGACAAGTTATCTGAAGAATTGTCACAGAAACAGGTGCAGTGTTCAAGATGATTCCGATGTGATTTTTGTCTTGCTTTGTGTCAGTTACTAATTACGTTAGAGTACTGAGAGTTCTGATGTGTAGGGCTCATTGGTTTAATATTAAATGCATCAGACGTCTTTTCCGTACGATCAGGATTTTCTAAGTCACTTGTCAGCTTAACATACGACTTGTTGAAAGCGTATTTCGAAACTTAAATTATGTCCTCGTCTAGCGAAGAAGAACTTGAAGAACTATTGAGACACGGATTTATTTGGCAGCCGAGAAATTTTGAGGAAAGACGGTCGTTGGACACTGAAAATCCAAGGGAATTTCGGGAGAAGTTTCGTCTCTCTGTGGACGCTTTTGCTCATCTTTTGGAATTAATAAAACTGCGATTAGAGAATACATTAGCGTAGATTAAAGCAGAGAGATTTGATTGCAACACTTGCATTCTACAAGTGCATTCCAGCGGAATTTACAATTGTAAGGCTACGATTGTAATTTACTCTTGTATCTGACTCGTGCTACACTTGTAAGTTCCAGAGTAGAAAATTCTTTTATCAAATTCTTGTATTTACAAGTTGGACTTTATTCGTGTAAATTACAGCTGTAAAAACTACAAGTGTAGTTTCTTTATTGAATTCACCCCAGCAGTTTTCTTGGGTAAGCTCACAAAATGTTAAGGGGAACCTTCAGTCTAACAAACATCACCTGTGAAAGGAGGTGTTGAGGTTGGGGACAAAAAGAAAACCACCGTTATTTGTGTGCTTTTCAGAGACAGTAACGTTAAATGATTGTTTCCCTTATTCGAATTATCTGTTATCCCTACACTTCTTACACTCTGTTGTACTCCCTTACACAGACCCTGCTAAGCCAAGTTTCTAAAGAACTTGAAGAGATCAAGGACACGACCTCCGTGCTGAGAAAGAGACTGGCGGAGATGATGAACAGTCTGCTGTCTGATTTGGTAAGTGATTCCATTTTCGGGGGCCACAGGGTTCAGTGAGGCTTGCGTAAGTCGGTGAAGTATGATCGTCTGGGTGAGTTTAGTGGGTTTAGACGGCCGGTCGATATCTGCTAGCAGATGTGGACCGCTCTCGCGGATAAGGCAATAATTTCCTTTTGAAACGGCAAGGTCTGCAGTCTCCCGGTACGTTTTTAGAACATCAGGGATATACATCTTATTTTTGGTTTCAAACGCGGCAGCTTTTTAGTAAAATTAATTAGCATTTGCGCTTCTACGCATGGCACGGTAATATGCTGTTTACAATTACCGTGTTTTAAAACCCAGAAGAAATTGTTTGCTGGCAAAGCTATAAAAGACCTAAAGAGTGTCGGTGGTTTATATGCAAATAATCAGATTTTCTGTTGAAGTTACTTGGTAGCGTAAGTTCGTACAGGGGGTACAAATCCGCTAGCGAAAGTGCACCCAAGGGGGGTGACCGGATTTGGACCGTGGGCCCATTTTCGCTAGGGAATTTGGAGCGGGAGGTCCAATTCTGGGGGGGTCCAAATCTGCTAAGGCACGGGTTCTTTCGAACTGAATTTCGTTTCCTTGCTTGATTTGCTCACTTACTTACTGTTGGCTATCTCAAGCTCCCGTTATCTCGAACAGTTTGTGATTTCCTTTCCTTTGCGTGTTCGAGATACTGGGGGTCTACTGTATATTTAGCATCAGTTTGGAGAGTTTTGATTTTGGTCAAAACTATACATCAAAATACCTTGCCCAAACATGAATGACTTCTAGACCATCAAGTAAACGATACCAAGTGAATTTTTATAGTCAAAATACTCAGCGCGTTCCGCTTATTATTTGGGAATGACTTTCATTAATCGGGAACGGATTGCGTTATTGGAATCAAAATTCCACTTTCAAATTGAATATTGTAATGTTACAACGGTAGCCTTGTTCCAAATAAGGAATGCTGATTGGTTTATTATTGACATGAGGCGAATGTTCACGTGCAAGTAGCAGACTGTCGGCTTGACCTATCTGACTTGATTTTTTAATTTTTTAATCTGTTTGTAACGCGCATTTAAAAACCTATGTTGAATTTACGCGCTATAAATGCATATTATTATTATTATTATTATTATTATTATTATTATTATTGTTATTTGTGTTCGCGCAACAAAATATTAGTCGCAAATCCTTTTAAAAGTGAAGAAGCAGTCCGTTGCCATAAAACCGTGAAAAATAATTTCTTAAAAACAAGTCTGCTGTAAATGCATAAGAAATGTTCCTGAAAATTGAAAAAAATTCCCTGTAATGTCGAACCGATTGAAACCAACAGCCGCCAACGGTTTCGTATGTTTTCGTGTGAACTTTTGGCTTTTGTTAGTAACAACCAATCAACATTCGTTATTTCGAATGAGTCTACCGTTGGAAGATTTCAATCTTCAATTTGAAAATGGGATTTTGATTCCAATAATGCAATCCATTCCCGGGCAATGAAAATCATTCCTAAATAATGAGCGGAACGCGCTGAGTATTTTGACTATAAAGCAGTAGCGAACCACAGTCAGTTGACAGTGGCCTGGCGGTCATGTTGGTGTAGCATAACAAAAGGACCTAAGGGAAATGGTTAAAACTAATGTACTCAGACAGGACCCACCAATTCGCAAAATGACAGGTGGTCTCTTCATGTACCCCCCCCTTCCCCCACCTCAAAATATGGTGTCTTGTTTGTATAGCCCCCACTCTATCAGGAGTAGAAACTAAGGAAAAGATTCAAACCTCCCTGTGCCATTTCTCCAGCAATGCAAGCTTCATGCACACCTATTATGAAAGTCTGAACTCAATTTTCAGGCCAATAAATGTTGTCCATTTGGCTAATCAGACAGGTGGTGTCTTGCATAGCCCCCCTACCCCTACACAAGGTGGGTCCTCATCGAGTACACTTGTTATGACCACTTCCCTAACGAGAAACCCTTTGTTAATGGTACACCAACATGGCGGCGATGACCTTAGAACGCTGCAAACCAAGAATTACTTCGTTCCCGTCCCCGTGCCCTTAGACGTGTAAACAGTACCGACACCGACGTACGTTGATTCGCGTTGTGATCTCTTCCAAGATGACAACAATGCATGCATCACATTACAGTGTAAATGAATTAAAGTAGTAAGCAGGCGGGTCACATTACGATGTTCGTTGGAGTTTGTCTTCTTTTGTCAAGACCTTGGGGCTGTGTGACCAAACACAGTTGGTCCTAGGTCATTTAGATTAATTTCTGTGTATAATAACACAGAATCTAATCACGTTTCTTCTTTGTTTCTCAGGGTGAAATTGGGAATGTTATTGGAGGGAACGCTGCCGAGATAAAGGTATTGTATTGTTCGCTAGTCCAGTTCGCGTTAAGGCATTATTAGTTCTCAACTTATAGTTTGACCAGGAAAAAGAATTTTCCACTACGATTTCTGACTTGAAAAAGTACTTTTTTCCGACGGTGATAAGGAGGCCGTTTTATGTACATTGTACCTCAGTACTGTAAAGAGCCAGAGGAGCTTACTACGTGCCCGTCCGTTCTTCTGCTTGCAGAAACCTAACATTGATTGCAGTGGCAAACTAGACGAAGATTTCACGGTGGCCAGGCTTTATGTGAATAAAGTCAAGTCAGAAGTCAAAACTCTTTCCTTGGTAAGTGCTACGAATCAGTATAACTTAATTAGACTGATTTACAAGAAAACTTTTTTTCTGCTTAAAGTAGTTCAATTCTGTCCCCCCCCCCCCCCCCCCGTACCCGGGTTACCTCCCTTCCCCTTCGTTTTCCTCTGGTTATTGGACAACGTGGTCTGCTAAAACAGATTGTCCATGCAATCTATTTTGTTTTCTGTTTTACCTTTTTAGCGATTCAACAGCCTGGAAGTAGTGGAAAATGACTTAAAGACATCTCTTGATAGCAAGAACAAAGAGCTGAACCAGACACAGCTCCTCATATCACAGGTACTGCATGTATACCGGCATATTGACATATCAATTCCCTTGTTGTTTCGTGTTGCCCAATTAAAATTTGAACAAGTGGTTAAGGCATGGTTGATGCGTGACACTTACAGAATGAATTCAAAATAAAAACCTAAAGTAAAACAATTGAAATGTGTTAAGTAGCAAAAAGTGTCGTTCTGTTAAAATCCACAAACGATTCGGGCATCACCTGTCATCAGTGTGCCGATTTTCACACCACAGTTAACCATTTTACTCATTTGTGCATGTTTTACTTACATTTTTACTTTAAAAGCACGCGACAGTTGGGGGTCACTCATGAACCGTTACCAGTTCTCGTAAAAATTCAACCATTGACCACTTCCAGATTCCCATAATACACTTTCTTTTCACCCAAAATTTTGCATGAACTATAAAGCGTGTTCATGCCGGCCATGTTGGAGGAGCAAAACAATAACATCTATTTGCACAAAAGTAAAACCTTTTTCCCAGTGGAAACGAACTGTACTGTTTTCTCCTCCAGCATGGCCGCTGCGAACACACTCTATAGTTTTCAATTTCACGTTCCCAAGAGAAATTTTAAAAAACAACAGTTAATGCAAAATGTGGGGAGAAAACAAAGTGTATTATGGGAATGTGGAAGTGGTCAATATTCAAACACGACATCGCATGAGAGTTCAAGAGATTCAACGACAGCGCATGACAGTCTGCGAGAGCTCTTGAATGATGACGGTCAAAAGACAGCTAGAATTTAATCGCAACTATACGAACACCACATTGTGGTCTGAAGGGTGCCGGTTTGTTACTGACAGAGTTTCTATTTCATTCTCAGTATGAAGCCAGAATGAAGACAATGGAGGCAGACATGAAGGAAATGGAATCAAAGAAGAGGATTTTAGAAGAAGCTGTCGACTCACTCAATGAAGAGATAGCTAAACTGAAAGCAAAAGGTAACGTGCATCAGACTTCACTAGGAAGTCATGTGACGTATGACGACATTCTCTGGGTCCTTTTCTCAATGGTAACCATGATTACAGCTGGTCACGTACTTACTCAAAAGTGGTTTTTCTTGAATTCTTAAGTGCCAATCTGACAAATTTTCCAAACTTTCTACGTTATAAAACTTCAAAAACAAAGCGCAACGAATTAAAGTGCTGCTACATGTAATAAACTGTTATTTGTAAATAACTTCTGTTTGGAACCTTGAAGATTTCTTTCACAAACGACTTTTAAGCTCCAGAATTTGGGACTGTAGGGTTTCATTTAAAATGCTAAAAAATGATTATTTTAACCTTTTAACCCCCAAGAGTGACAAGCATCTAATTTCTCCTTACAATATCATTAGTTGATCAAATATATGGGTCATGAGAATAAGGGAAATGATCACCAGTCATGAAATGTGTTGATGTTTAATCAAATTCTCCCAACTAGTAACATAAGAAATATATGGAGAACAGTGAGGAGAATATCCATGTTGATATTGGGGCTTAAAGGGCTAAGAAACGAAAAGAGGAAAGGGTTTTACTTGTGTTCCAATCCAGTTTGTAAGAAAATCCTGAAGTGTGACGAAACAAGTGAAAGCTGTTGAGCAGTTGTTTACTTTGATACTGTTTATCATGCTGTGTTCTGATGATGTATACTATGATACGTCTACAAGTTTTCTTACCTTTGTGTCCGTTGATGACCTTAGAATCATGGAGAACTCGGCTGAGAGGGCTTTTCTGTTGTGTTGTTTGTCTGTTTTGTTGTTGTTGTTGTTGTTGTTGTTGCCGTCATCGTCGTTTGTTTGTTTGTTTGTTTACTTTTATTTTTTCATGTAACCTGTGTGGTAGGCGCCGAAAGGGGTGGGGGAACGGGGGAATTTATATTCGCAAGCGCAAAGCGTGACCTTTTCCTTTCCCTTTTCGTTCCGCGCTCGCGTCTCGTGCTTGCTCCCCACTTCCTATTTTTTTTATGCTGTTGTTAGCAATCTTAACAACTGTAAATGTTGTGCTTTCGGTTATTTTGCAGCTCAAATGCATGCCTTGGCTCTCAAAGACAAAGAGGAGGAACATGCTGGCCTTCTTCACACGGCGAGTGAAATACAGGTGAGATGCACGCACAGAATCAAACTTCTCCACCTCACTTTTAACCACCTTGTTACATCCGGTCATTCGCAGCAAATTCAATCATAAGTAGACACGAAAAATGCAACCCGTGCCAACCAAGGGAAAACGTGTGCAAGCTGAGATGTGATTGGGCCGTTTACTTAAACTTAAAGTGAAAACTTAAAGTGAACTTAAAGTGAAATCAGGAAGCGTGTCATGCCCCAAGTGCGGTAGAAAGAAGTGCAGACCTTGGATTCGTCTTTTATCAGCCAAAAAAACCAGAGTGTTGACAGTATAGTAGTGTAGAAGTACTGAGCTCAGAAAATGCAACGTTTCGTTTCGACGGGCTATTTTGAGCCTCTTTTGCAGGTTAGGTCAAATAGGGTAATGCCCCTTTTGTTTACTTCGTTAAGAGAAATTTGTAAATATGGAGACGAAAAATTTTATGATCAGTGAGATTAAGCGTTTCCTCTCTCATCACCCTTTAAAGCACATCTCCGCCTACTATTTTAGTAAAAATTGAGTTAAAGAAGTGAAGTTAAAGGTTAAGCTCGGCAGGTGTTTTGATGCCGTCTAGACACGGCTAAATCTCACTTTTTATATGTCAGTGATTTGAAAAACTGAAAGTTCTTTTATGACGAGAGACTGTTCATCGGCGCCTTTGGTTTTTTTTTTGGGGGGGGGGGGGCGGCGATTTGGAGTTTGTCAATGAACTTCGGCAACCACTTTGACAACAAAACTTTTAATTTTCGTTTGTAAAGATAAGTCTAAAACCAATATATTTTCCTCAGATTGTTTAATTATAAAAGTAAGTCAATTGTAATTTTTTACGCTGTTCATTGAAGTAAGGAAGCATATGGCAAACACGTTTGACCTTAAGCGATTGGGGTTGAGAGCGCAGTTTATTTTTGAAACATTTCTTTCAGATACGTCAAAACAATGATAGCTGTTTATGTCAAATCCTTAGCACCTCTAACGCGAGACACAACAAAAGCAAAAGTCAAGTTTCATAGGTTTGGTCATATAAACAATATTCGTTTCTTGGTAAAAGCAATGCTTAAAAATGGGTTGTTATTGTTTCGAAATGTATTTCAAACATTGCTCTAATCTGTTTTAATTGTTTGCTTGTTTTTCTTTTTGACGAATTCTATGCAAATAAGATGAAACGACTTACTACAGTAATTGAAAACATCCACTTGAAAGAAATTATCACGTTAGGGTTAATGGATTGGAGCTTATTCATTTCAACTCGAATTACCGAAATTCCCAATTTTACCGACAAATTTTACCAAACGTCTGTTGCAAACAAAAAAAAGTCCTCGATCGATTTGAATTGCAAATTACGCCCTTTTTTACAAGGGCAGTTTTTTTAGGGAAAATACCAGACAGAATTCTCTTCTTGCCAGACGTTAAAGCGCGTAGTAAACTTGAGGACGGCAAATTAAGATCGCTTCAAGCCAGCGTGTTCTCGCATGTTGTTGCGTGTTTTTAAGCTGATCAACATGGGTAAACATATTCGTTATTCTGGCGTGAGATTCACAAGCCAGAATTGTGGTTGGCGATTTTCCGATTGCAGTGAATCGTCAGTTGAGGATATTTTAGATTCGTTAAACGATGCTATTGAAGATGTACTGCAGAATGCCCTTCCACGGGTCAGTATGTTCAGTCATTCTACTTTGTTTCACTTTAACGCACGCTTTTGTAATGATATTAGCGACGTCGCAACATTTTTATGAGGAAAATCAATTCAATTTTGTGAAACAAAAATTTGATTAAACACGCGTAAATTTAGCTGGGAAACAATACGCGTGGGAAATTGCTTGTAAATTCCCGTGCTAAAAATTTCCCTCTGTTCTTAAAGATTTGTGTTTTAAGGTTAGCGAGAATTTTGAATTTTAGCAGTAGCAGTTTTGTTAAGGGTGAAAAGTCCCTATACTGTTGCAGAAGCATTGCTGTCAAATTCGAATATTATTTCTTATTGTTTCTTTTGCCTATTCCAGCTGAAAAAAGTTCGAGTTTCTTTGGTAGAAAGGCAAATAGACACATTGGTCTTGTTTTGACGGAAACTAGAACGTACTTTTGTTGCAATTTCCTAGAG
Source organism: Siderastrea siderea (assembly GCA_964030785.1). Classification (NCBI taxonomy): domain Eukaryota; kingdom Metazoa; phylum Cnidaria; class Anthozoa; order Scleractinia; family Rhizangiidae; genus Siderastrea; species Siderastrea siderea. The sequence goes on along the minus strand of OZ034971.1, from coordinate 45,971,420 downwards.
GCGGCTCACAGAGAGTTTGTTTTTCTTTTGTTACAATGTGTTATGTTTAGGTTTCAATTTGCTCCTCTGTTCAAGGAAGCGAAGCTTAGTCCTGGGCACGGCTTTGATTAAAAAATAATAACCAACCAATAAACCTTAAAAGGTCAGACACCATTGGTTTATCTCTACCAAATTTAATTAGCAAGCTTTTGAGTTTGAAATTTTGTAAATGAAGAATTACAATTTTCTTTCATTCTTTGTTCAATTCTCAAACTTAATCGAGAAAATAAGCCTCAAATAAAACCAAGTAACATGGGCAAAAAAAACGATATTGGTTTAAACTGTATTTGATTTCTTAGAGATTTAATATGTCGCGGAGCACTTTTTCCATTATTGTGCTATCATGTAGACATAATGGACTCTAAATGAAGCAATTCCCCGATTGTTTTACGTAGATTGTATTGTGCGATGTCTTGATTTATCGTTCTTATCTGTTCCAAAGGTTCTTATCGATACCATATCTCTCTCAATTTGAATTTAAGTTGTGACTCGCTGAAAACTGTTGGATGTTAATTATAATAATGGACTTTCGGCTGAATATGTTAATTCTTTGTTAAAAAAATGTAGAACCCAAAACGATATTGGTAGTGAGTACACTCCCGTTTTCTCGGTTGTTCTTTTTCGTTACTGCTTTCATATTTTCAGGCGAGTCTTGAATCTGTATCAATAAGGTGTAAACAAACGTCGCAGTTTTCCATACCCGTCTACAAATTGATAGAAAACAGGAGAGACAAACTATAAATTTTGACGTTCAAGTCTTGAAACCAAAACTTTGCACAAAATAAAACAAAATGCAATAGTATAAGAAATAAATTACAGCAAAGGAAGTAACGAGAAAGCCTAAAGAGAATCCATGTAAGGCCTACAGTATGAAGATCGCTCGTTGCAATAATTAAAGTAACAGAAGTACATTGAGAGAAGAAAGAAAGGATTGTATACAGGATTGGTGACGCCCTCGGATATAGTTCTTAAGCAGATGATACACAGTTCGTTGTTGTTCAACATTTGTGATCAACAAATGTGGAACGATATTTCGACCTATTGGCGCCAGGATAAATTGCTTGTTGTACTGTACGTTATCGAACGATGTTTCGACCTATTGGCGCCATAATAAATTGCTTGTTGTACGGTACGTTATAATGTACGTTATTAGAAGGAATAGAGTCAGCGTTCAACATGTTGAAGGGCCCATTTTGAACATTTAACGTCACGTGATACATTGTTCAACATTTGTTGAACAGCGGTCGCAGCATTTGTTGCTCAACAAATGTTGAACCTTGTGTCATCGCCTTTAAGTTATGTTTTTGAAAGAGGCAGAGGAATTCGAGTTTGCAATATCATCCTTGAGGGAGATGAAATAGTTGCTAAAATGACAACAAAGACGAGATGTGCATTTCTCGAAAGTCCCAAAGACTTTTTGCCCCGAAAAGCCATTTGTGAAAACGTGAATCAATCATTCTACAAAGGTGTTATTTTAACATGTGTTTAAGATAAAAAATGTTTATTTATAGCAAAGTTTCATGTTTCTGAACGACTTTGGGACCACTCGTTGATTCAGATTAGTTTCAGTATTCTCCTAACCTACCTCCTTGACAGTCTACTGATATTGTAAGGAGAAAACTGTTATTGATCGCACACATTTGTTTTGCAGTCTGCACTGGAGAAGCAGATGATTAGCCACCGAGAAGCCCACCAGAAACAACTGTCAACTCTAAGAGACGAGATTGAATCGCAGCATTCAATCATTGCAACCCTCAAAGAGTGAGTATTGATGACTCCCTTTTTTCCAGGTTTATTTGCAGCTCACAAGTTTACTAGGACTCGCTCCAGGTCGCTCGTGTTCGTATTTTCTTGGGGACAAGAAATTGTAAAACGCGCCCTGTACAAGTGCGGATGCAGCTCACGATGCGAAAAACATGTTCAGATGATTGTAAGCCGGGCACGGAGTATGTGCGTGTCTTGCGCTCGGTGCGATGTAACTGAATTGACTGCGAACTAGGAGCCATTTCGATAGACCAAGAGCAAGTCTAGAATGTACTTAGGGACCGTTCATTCTTTATGAGGTGGGGGGGGGCTGGTGGGATTTGAGGGGGAGGAGTCATGCAAAAAAATATGGCTTCAAAGGGGGGGCCAGTCGGAAAAATATGGTGTGTGAAGGGGGGGTCACCAAAAAAATTTCCTTTAAGTTTATTAGTTACAGCATCTGTAATAATGCAAACATCAGTGCCAGAGAGCCTAAAATAGCGATTCTAAGGTTCTAAAAATTCAAATTTTCCCGGGGGAGAATGCCCCCGGACCCCCCTACTTTATTATACACCCAACAGCAACTCTACCAAGCAACTCTCAACTCTACCAGCAACTCTCAACTTGGCCTCTGTTGGTCTGATTCTTAAACAACTGATAACAGTGTCCAAAATAGCGCTTTAAACCGGCCTTAATTGTCTGTTTATGTACTTCAGAATGGACCAAATTGCATTAGAGCATCTCTAGATTTTCAAACTTTTCCAGGGGAAGATACCCCTGGAACCCCTACCAGAAAATTACCTTTAGTGCTTGTCAATAAAATCATTTACTCCTGCAGGACTTGAGTGTTAAAATTGACTGTTTAATTTAAGCTTGATAAGTTTTAGATTTACTTTATCACTTTTTCCTTTTTTGGGGGGGGGGGGGTCATCTCAAATATTTAGGACTACAAAGAGGGGGGGGCAGGTGAAATCCCACCAGCCCCCCCCCCCACCCCATAAAAAATGAATGGTCCCTTATCACACATCGTACTTTTCTGTAAAAAGATCGTTTTACACTGGCGATTTGGGATGCAATTCTGCAAATTTTGCGCTTGTGCAATCTAGTGGCGATTCCACGTCAATTTTATGGCGATTTGATTGCGATTTCCCACTGTGTAGCGGCAAGAGCTGGGCGCAAATGAAAGCTCCCCATAGGGCATTGCACGTGCCGCTACACATCAATCACCATTAAAATCCCTGTGAAAAAGCGACCTGAAATCTCGGTTTCGAACGTTGCTAAAATTGCAGTAACAATCCCCAGGGCAACCGCTAAAGGACAAGCAACTGATTTTTAGTGATGACCACGCTTGAATTTATGATTAAATGAAATTCCTGTTTGAGTCTAACCAGGCAATCATTTTTGTTTTAGAACCAATCAGAAGCAGTCTTTGGAGAGGGACCACCTCACGGTTAGTACTCCATGTTTGCATGTTGCTTTCTGTCCGCAAACGGGCTTCTCGGTCGTTTTCCAAAATAACTCTTGTAGGCTGAAGTCAGTATTCGTGTTAAACTGTGTTCTGGTTTTTATATTCAGCTTGAGAATGAAGCCCTGAAGCGTGAGCTTGAAGAGAAATCAGTGCGATTGACCGACTTGAAGTAAGTCTCATTGTTAATGGTACAAACGCTTAAACATTTTTCTTCCATAATTACCCAAGTTGAGAAGTGACCACTAAAAAATCAGTTTTTATGCTGCAAAATATTTGACAAATCAAGAGCATTTCATCTGTCGAATTTCATCCATAAACCTGAAAGTCAGAAGCACATTTTACAGATTTATAAACATTGCTAAAGGTACAAAGGTTTCCATCTGAATGCTCTCTTGCGATTAAATCCACAGGCTTAAAAATCACAATCACCTTGTACAGAGCAATAAACAGCAGTACAGGATAGAACTACTCACTAGCTTTCGCTTGATTGGTCACACTTTAGGATTTCATCCACAGACTCAAAAGTTAGAGCCACCTTGTACAACATAATAAACAGTACCACAGGAAAGTACTGCTCAGTAGCTTTCATTTGAATGGTCACACTTTAGGATTTCATCCACAGACTCCAAAGTTAGAAACACCTTGTACAACATAATAGACAGTACCACAGGAAAGTACTGCTCAGTAGCTTTCACCTGAATGGTCTCACTTTAGGATTTCATCCACAGACTCAAAAGTTAGAACCACCTTGTAACCTTACCTTAACCTGTTCTATGTCCCTTCAGTGTACAAGCAGAGAAGAGGGAACAAGCGAAGAACGATCTCAAAGGACTCGAAGAGACTGTGGTATGTAAAATAACCTGTTAGTACAAGAACCAAGGGTTAAGTTTGGGAGGAGAGTCAATAAGCAATTCGTTATCTAATGAGTCGTCCGTCAAAATGTTATTCGATACTAATCAGGTTCTCATTTTTTTTCACGCATAACTGATTTGATATCTGATTTGATGCCACAGTGAACCTAGTAAATATGACCTCGCTCTCCACGCTCTCCATGATTTTAAAGTAATTTTTAATTTTTTTATTTTTATCGTGTAGTCACAATTTACGCAGGGCCCCTTTTGATACCAGCCAATGGCTGATAGGGCTACCCTGCCTAAATAAAGTTGACTTGACTTGACTTGACTTGTCTTGCAGAAGCTTCGTGGTTAGAGCGCCTGGCTAGTGTACGGGAGGGCATGGGTTCGATTGCCGTCAAAGACTCAGATTTTTTCTTTGTGCTACACCCGTGACGACTGAATATTCCTTCTTTCTTATTTCATGACTGTTTTCAATTTCAAGTTTATATTTCTGTTTTTAATTAAGAATGTGAGAGAGCTGTGCTTTTACAAATTCTTCACTCGGTAGTTTCTGACTGCGTCGATTTTTCCTCTTTTAGCACAAAGAGCTGGCGACGTTGTATCGACTTCGGCAGTTGTTCGTCAAAGATTTGCAGGCACGATTAAAAGTGGTAAGTTGCTGTCTTGACTCTTCCATCGCATTTTAAATGTACGTTTTCGTTCTTGGTTTTTTTTTTTTGGTTTTTTTTTTTACTTTTCAGTTACCCACGATAGGCTCTAGTTTGCGAATACCGTTTTCTCCCGCTACATCCCGTCCACTTCCCGTAGTGTGAGGTATCGCAGCGCACTTTCTTACTCGTGTACTACTCGAGCTTGCACGTGACCGCACATGTTATGTGCACGTGATTAACGCGGTAGTTATCACGTGAAAACTCTCGAACGAACTCTCGAACAATATTCGCTGAGCCTGAGGAGAATAATTGTTTTAGTATAATTGCTCAGGTGATTATCAGAGAAAATGCATTTTCTTTTTTCTTTTCTCCAGAAACATCAAAAATCGTGCGGTGGCCATTTTGAAAATTAGTGCTTCAGTATTATTATCACCTCGCGCAGGGTGATTATATAGAGGATATTACACGGCGGTGCGAAAATATGAATTTTATTTTCGAGTGGTAAAAACAATATTTTACGAACGAGCGCAGTGAGTGAGTAAAATACTGTTTTTTGCCACGAGAAAATAAAATTCATATCTTCAAGCCACCGTGTAATTTTCTTTTTATTATATGGACAAGAGTGTTTTTGCACAAACAACAGTGTAAGAGCGGGAAATGGCGTCATCGATATCCTCACTAGTGAGCATATGGAAAATACGCCACTCGAGTCCCGGATGTAGCTTCGTATGAACTTTACGAGTGGTCTATTTTCCACTAAAACACTCTTGTCTATATAATAAAGCAAGATATGACGTAATCCTCGACCAATCAGTGCGCGCGTTTCTCTATAATCACCTAAGCAATTACCGTATACTAAAATTTAAAAAGAAAAAACAAATCTTTCCTTATTTCTCCCCAGACCAACGTGGATACAGATACAGAGGAGGAGGGAGGGAGCCAGGCACAAAAACAAAAGATTGCTTTTTTAGAGAATAATTTGGACCAGCTAACGAAGGTCCATAAACAAGTGAGTATCAGTGTTGTGTTTTTTAACTTTTCCAGTCCCAAGTTCGAACTACTACTTCTCTTTTCTTAACATAATGTGTCTGTTTCACGCTAGTTATGAGAATTTAGCTTTATCTATGATTGCATTTGTTCTCCCTGTTGTTTTCACCTGTTTGGCAATTGGTTAATGTATGGTGGTGTACGTTTTCTGTTTTGTTCTCAAACGTAAGTCGCCGATTTCGTAGCGCGACGCGCACGTGTGCAAATGTGTGTTCCCTTTTAGTACTAGAAATTCACATGCGTCCGTGATTGGGATTATCCATCAGAATTCGTCCCCATGCCATGCCATAAAGAATGCAGCCAATCAGAGAGCTAGAAAGCCGTTGCATATTCTGCGGTATACAACGGGTCGTATTTACGAAAAAATCCCAGCGTTCTTCGCAGCCTCCAAATTTTCCCGCCGAAAGTAGAGCAGCTTTGCCATTTTGACAGGCGAAGCGGATTTTAGTGTAAACAACTAAAAAATGGAAGAAGAAAACCTGAGTTTTAGCCTTAATTTGGAATTCTTGGAACCACAAGTCGAAGAGGGACTTTCTGCGTTATAATGGTTGAGCAGTTCATTTACGTTGTCATGATGAGTCAGAGTGGCATGGGATAAATTAGTCATGTAATGCTTTCTCGTGGTGTACCGTGAATATCCCACTCGTGACTTGATTTTTCTCAGTATACACACTCGCCTGAGAAAAATCTTGTCATTCGTGGGATATTTCACGGTATACCAATCGAAAGCATTGCATAACTAGTATTTATCCGGGAAACCAACTCAAGCTCGCTTGTGGCTTTCCCTTTGCTTCCTGGAAGCTATCTTCAATTCGGATTGGAAAGTAGAGTTTTGTGAAAGTGTGCAGATTAATTTAGTAAAATTAGTAATTTGGCGGGTCACAATTTAATTCGTCAACGTTGGTGCATTATTTGAGTGGAAGTGTTTGCAGGCAAAAACTGCACGCACTGCTGTACCACAAAACAGGTTTCGAAAAAGAATTGTGGCGTAATAAATGTTAAACAAACTTTTCCCAAATTGACTTCACAAACTGAATCGTCCTAAAATCGCACCACTGTTTTCCGCTGAAGGTAGAACGCTAGCGGCTTTGCAAATGAGACGGGAATCAGTTGCATTTTTATGATTCAATTTTGTTGACTGGCTGTGAACTCGAACGCAATATATTTTGCAAGCACATAGATGATTTTGCTTCTATATTGCAGAAGTTACTTGTGCCGTTGTTACTGGTGCCGTTGTTTTAGCTTTTGGCTATAGCAGTTCTTAATCACTTAAATGTTTTATTCCAAACAGCGAAAGGCCCTGCAGAGAATCAAGATTTTGAAGCAGAAACTCAACCTGCTTTCTCTTGCGTATTAGTCCTAGAATGGGTTTCTATTTATGGGGATATATTTAATTTGTTTTTAACTTTTTTCAAGAAGAGGGGCAATGTTTATTAATCCTTTCTGGCTAATTATGGAGGGTAACGTAAAATAATATTTTGATAGCAAATGGAGAGAATACAGTTTTTGAACCAGTCTGTTCACTACAAAGATTTTTTCCTTATAACTGATATTAGTTTTCAACTACAATGTTTTCACTTTAACGGTAGCTAGTTTTCTTCGTGACGTGACAGGGTTTTAAACGCCTCAAACGTATTTATTTGAACGAAAGTTTTCATTGTTATTGAGAATTTCGACGGGACTTGTGATGGCTTTCTATACGTGGGAAAACTAAAATTGTTTGTCTATCGTACCTTGCGCGGGGGGGCTACTTTAATTAACCCTTTTATCAAATACAATATGGGATTTTAAATTGAAATGATACCAACTATTTTCAAAATATTCTAAGCAATTAGCGTCCTCAATCTCTGACGCGGACTTTATCTCACAGCCCTTGGGAACAGTTGCGAGGAAATGTTACTATTTTTAAGATTTTAAAAAAATGTTACACAAATAAGCTCACAGTTAATATTGTGATATAGGTGCTGTATCTGGAAGACTAGCAGGAGGTTTAATAAAAAGAAGCGTTTATGCCTTTGTATGGAAATTTCTTCGTTCTTTAGAATAGCTGAGCCATGATTTCTGTTCTCTTAAAATTAAGGCGATAAATTAAGAAGAAACAAGTACAAAAACGATGATTGATTACCTCTAATTGTCGGTTGTGACTAATCGAAGTTTCTCAACTTGTTATACAGTTTTCAAAGAAACATAATGAGCGATTTTCGAAATCAGCTAAATAACAGTTTGATTCTTGAGAACGTAACCTTTGAGTAACCCAGTTGGAAAGAAAACTCTACTTTAACTGAACCCTTAAGTCGTTTACGAATAAAATATTCCGACTTCAGTTTTACCAAGCGCCACCTCGTTTTGCTCATCCGAATGAGAAAATGCGGTAAATCTTGGGTGCAACACAACGTTTTTATATAGATTCAATATTGGTCGCATACCTGAGGTACAAGTTATCGTCTATATTGTACTAATACGCTTCTAATCTCCTCTTGTAGTCTGTCAGGCGACTCTGTACCATAATTAAGGTGATTACTTACTTAGATATATTGATATAAATCATTGTTGTTTATTTTTTCGCAGCTCGTTAGAGATAACGCCGACCTGAGGTGTGAACTGCCAAAGCTGGAGAAGCGCCTGCGAGCCACACAAGAGCGGGTGAAGTCATTAGAGCAGGCTCTGAAAGAGGCCAAGGAAGGCGCGCAGAGAGACCGGGCCCGATACCAGAAAGAAGTGGAAAGAATCAGGGAATCTATGAGACAGAAACAAGTGGCTGCTAGGAAAGGCGCCCAGGGACATATAGGTAACGAGCAAATGCTAACTTTTCTTATGGTGTCGCCGGATCCATTGAATTTTGTGATTGCGTTTGAGACGACGTTATGTACGAGCAAGAGAGGATGAAGGAAGAGAGCGAATCCCCCGTACATGGGCCTCTTCCGATGAAAATTATTTAAAATCTACTTTTGGTTCTGTGTCATACTGCGTGGTTATTTTAAGGACGACACCTCATTGGTCAGTTAGAGTGACGTCATGTAATTTTAGATTGTTGACATGCAAACAACAGATAAAAATAACCTTTGCTGCATGGGTGCGAACTAATAATAAATTTCAAATAATTATTATGGGGCACGGGGATGCTTTCTCTTAGTTCATCCCCTCTTGCTACGAGGTAATGTTTTCCCGAATGCTGCTTTTTAATTGGCACTGCGGCCTAGATCAAATTTTAAAAGTATCACAGCTGGAAAAACCTTTGTTATACTGTAATTCTTCCCTACCAGCCATTTCCCCTGACAGATTGATGAAATAAGAATATATTTTTTCCCAACTAGCCGTCATTAGAAATGAATGAATGAATGAATGAATAACCTTTATTTAAACACGATAGAAAGTTAAAGCACAATGCTTGTGGGGTCGTGTATTAACTAAATATTACTAAATACTAATAAACTAATATATTTCTAAATTACTACTAAATACTTGTATACTAAATTGGATCGTAATGTCGTCTCGAATCGAATCGAATTTAGTTCGTATTAGTGCCACGGCAAAGAGATCAGTCGTTTTGATGCTAAGGAAAATATTTGATCATGTAGCCAGAATTTAAAATCTGCCTTGTAGTTACTGCTCATTAAGCGTTTGTTGAGCGCTTTAAGTAAGTTAGAATCGGGAATGGCGAATGCCGATCGGAGCGTTGCGAGCCACGATGATGTGTCTTCCCCAAATATCTCTCTGCTACCCTTAACTACCAGATTTTACTCGTGATTTTTGGACCACGAGTTGCTTTTACCTGGAACGTGTCCATGGAGCATGTTTGTGAAGTTGAAATTACTCTCTCAGTAGCATGCAGTTGCATTCAGTGTGGAAGACATCGTATGTTTTTAATGTTCTATTCCAGCTAAACCCATCCGCCCAGGCCAGCAGCCCTCGTCTCCCAGCGTCCGTCCCGGCAGCTCTCCGGGGATTGGTAGCGCCTTATTAGGAATGACCCGTCTAGCTGGCGGAGCAGTCATGGGCTCCAACGTACCCAGCAGTCCTAGCACGCCGAGCCTACCCAGTTCCCCTAATGGCGCCACCATTGTGACGCCCGTGATTCGTGGCGGGAAAGGCTCTGAACCTGTTGTCACGTACAGCAAGAGGATACGGAATGCAGTCAGTACCGAGTCACTCAACCGCCCTCTGCCGCAGGGTAGCGCAAGGTAATTTTGTTTTATTGTCTTACTTTAGTCATTGGAGTGATTTTCAATTGAGTTTCATTAAACGAAAACCGAGATAATCATCCCAGCCAATCACAACGAGCGCAATTACCCAATGAACCAACCAGAACTCGAACCAAAAACATGTAACTTGCGCCAAGCGCGGGGAAATGAGTGCGACAAATACACGGTTTTGATTTTACTTCTGAGAAAGTGGCGCGAGCTTTTTAACCAGTCACAAAGCGAAGTCAAGCAAAACCAAAGCAAACGGAAATTATTACCGACACTCAACTGAAAACCACTCTATTGCCTTATTTCAATTAGTAAGGCAAAGTTTCAAAAGTGGCAACGCTCTGACACTTGCACTGCTCCAGTGATTTCAGTGGAAGGCTGATACAGTTGAAACTAACGACCTCAAGCCGTGAAAGTTTGAAATTTTTGCAGCCAGTAACGTTCAGTTTCAGGGATACAGGTCACCAGTGAGACCATGCTTGCGCCACGTGTTCGTTCTTCTTAAACCGCCATTTACACTTTTGCAGCGATTTCATGAGCGACTTCATATCAAGTGTAAGCTATTGGCGACTCGCTGCTATTTTGCAGCGATTTGATTGCAATGTTGTTACGATAGCCGAGTGCTTGTGATGTTACCAAAACACACGTCCTTGCGGCTCCACCAAGGCCGCTTTGTGCCGAGGTCGTTTGCGTATTGCTTTTATCAGAACTTTTTTTATCAGAACTTTTATCAGAACTTCTGTGTAATCACACAGAATCCCGGGTTCGAATTCCGTACAAGCCCGAATTTTTTCAGGCTGTCTTTTCGCAGCTGCAAAAGTTGCGTCTATAACTGCGATGGTCTTCTTTACATTTCATTCTTCATCCCCCAGTTCCAATGTACGATATTCATATATTCATCATTTCACACAGAAGATCTGAAATCGCCCATGAAAACGAGGCTAAAATAGGCAGAAATGAAACACGGCAATTATGTACCTGCTTACGTACTTAACTCCCGGTTTTAATTGCTATCTTTCCCCCTTTTGGGGTGGGGGGGGGGGGGTGGGGGAGTCAATAAAAAGAAAAACTTTGAGTGCTTGTAGTGAACCTTGAGTAGGTTTCCGTCAGTCGCTTGCTCTTCTGGGCAATTTTTGCAGCGACATTGTTTTGTTAACTATCTCGCCAGGAGACAATTACTGGTATTTTGACTGGTACCTTTGTGACAAGTGATTCAGTTGCGGTCACCTCAAAGTGGTCGCCCAAAATGTCAACTGCCGTTGGTAATCTTGAGATGATTAATTATGAAACTTCTAACGGTAACTTAAAATGGCTAGAGGTCAACAGAAGATCGCGTTCGTTTTGTGCGTTGTTTTTGCGATTCTTCACGTCTTACACACGGCTTTGCTAACTGGTGGCATAACAAAGATTGAGAAACATAATCTGCTAAACCACTCAGAGCTGTTTGCGGGGCTTGACCAAGCTATACGATTAGAAAATGCCCGCGAACCCAAGCCACCGTTCAAGCTTGTGTATCTGCCGTACACACTGGAAGCTTCAAGCCAAGTTGTTCAAGGAACATTGTACCGCGCGAACGTCAAACTCGCGCCTTCTAAGTGTAAAAACGATTTGAATGAGACGAGAGAAGGCATCGATGCGTGCGGAGTGGATTTTCTAAACCCCGGTGTTTTAAGGGAGGAAAAATGTTGCGACTTTGAGATTTGGTCGCGGCCTTGGCTGCCAGGGAAGGACCGTTTATTGATTCAGAAGGCGGAGTGTAAACCATCATCTGTGTCCGGGCAAGCGCAGCCTTGTCGCTTTCGTTGGACAGTGAAATTTAATTTGAGCGCTCCGTGTAACTTATCACAGGGTTGATTCTAAGTCATTGACACTGACGCCCAGAATAAAATGAAGCTTGACTTGTGCCAAGAGATGATGAAGATGAGAAAATCCCCCCTTTCCCCAATCCGTGCCCTATTTGTTTGGCAATTCGTCTTGAATTATTTTTGGGTCAACCATAGCCAGCAGGTATTAATTATTTTGCCTCACACTTAGATGCACACTTGGTAAATCAAGTGTAACCTTCTGATGAAAGGTGTACGAATCCTAAAATGTTTTATAGTTTTCTAGCTGTTTCGTTGTTTTGAAGTTTTGTTATTTCTGTTATATCCTTCTTACGATAGAAATCTAGGGCACTTTAAACTCTGTACAATGTTTTATAAAGCGCTAAAATTTTATTGTTTATGTTGATTGTTGATTCAATTCTAATGTTGTAATCCAAAACTACTTTCATCGGTTCAATGCTCGCGTTCAATGACAAATGACCAATGCTTGCTGCAATGGTTTTTCCAAATATAGGCTTACATGTAAAATGGGTTACCAATGGGAAAGTTTATGTGCGTGGGGTTGGGGGGGGGGGGGGACTTTCTTGTCTTAATCCTCTCGATCCTGTAATTATGGTTCTAATATTTGGGCCTTTGCTGGATGACATGCATGATTATTCAGCTGTAAACTATCAAAGAGTACTTTCACTTGGTGCCAAGTATTATGCTGTATAATTGGTTGTAAATTTTAAATCTGTCGAAGAAGATTATTAGTGTACTTGTTTAAAATGGAAGGGAATTGCAGAGTTATTACCTGTGATACTGCTGATTTAATTTGAGCCATTTGTGGATGAAATTCTTGATCGTTAAATAGGCCATTTCCGAATTGTCTTGTGCCTCTTTTTCAAAGCGAGGCCTCGAGCAAAACCTTTCATATGAAAATGAGTGTTATCTGCATGTGAATGAAAACTCATTTCCATATGAAAGGCCATGCACCAAGACTCGCTTTGAAAAAGAGGTACAAGTCAACTCGGAAATGGCCTATTAAAAGCTTAGTTTATGTGCCGCTGTTATTAATTATCAAACTCTCAACCTTGGCCTTTCAGTTTCCAGCGTTCTGATTGGTTCGCCGCATACAGGTTATCAGCCAATAACACTTCTTTTTGCCTTATAAGGAAACTGGATGCCTTGTCAAGTGCTGCTGCCTGCAAAAGTTTTCGCCGTGATCCCAGTTTTGTCCAAAAAATACGCAAAAAATTCAACAACTATAAAAATACAGTTAAGAATGTAAAAAAAAATTATTACACCGCGCTGCTACGCGCCTTGTTGTTTATGTGCGACCTAATAAGGTAGCCAACGCGCGCTCATGCAGTAAATGTTAAATAGCGAAAGAAGTTTCATAATTTTAAATTCGAAGCTGCCTTTCGTGGTTAGCCCCCTTTCCCCCATATTAGCCATATCCCTCATTTTCAATTTCGAAGCACTAACGCGGAAGTTTCATCTTCCTGTTTTGGAGGGTATTTTACTCAGTTTATCATGGTAAACTTTGACGTTATTTCACCACTGACACGACATATTATTGGTTCTTTCAGCATAAATGGCGCCAATCCCTCACCAGATTACGAAAGAAGGCGTGGATCATCAGGCACAGCTGTAGGGAGTAGCCACTCTCCTAATACGCACATGCGTGCTGCAGCCAGCGTGGATCGGCTCAATATGATGGGCGAGGGGAATTCAGGGAGAAAGTTGCCGTCGATGCCGGATTCCATTCAGAGGTCACCGATGAAGATTTCAGGTCGTGAAGGGGAAATAGCGGCCTTGAAGAGAAGCAACAGAAGGTCCGCTTCGTCACACAACTTAGTCAATAATCCGGAAGGTAAGCAACTGATTTTGTAACAAACGAATAAACGGTTTTATCCCAAAGTGTCTATACGTTCTGTTTGTCTCTTGTGACTTGGAACCATAGTATCCTTCTCTACTGGTCAGAAACAGGGGCTCAAGAAACTTAACTACTGTACTTCAGAGTGAAGTCGTTCTCGTACTCCGTCCTGTAGTTTCCCTTGTTATTTTCGGATAAGAATATGTTTTGTGGATGAACGTTTCCACAGCACGAGTCACTAATCAAGTTAAGTGAAAATTGCATCTTCGGAAGAAACTTTGTTAAATGTTTTCACCGGAAGACACTTTTCATTGCAATATACTGTAAATTTGGCGTTTAACCGATTCTCTCTTTGTTGTTTGTACAGGTGGCCCGTGGGAGTTGAGAAAACAGCCAGCCTCCTAGGACTTCCATGACTGGCAACAAGAATTGGCGAAGAGTTGCGTTATGGCTATGAACTATTTTTCGTCTATTGCGTTACGCGTGACTCGACTCAAGTCAAGTACTGCCACTAAAATTCCGCGTCAAAAAGGCTGCTTAAATTAGTTATTGATGTTGTCAATCCCACAAGCATCTCGAATTCAGGAGAATTTGAGAACGAGTTAAATGAATTCTACCGGTTTCTTTGATCCGGCAAGGCGCAAATGTGGACCATAGGTTTAAGGAGGGAGATTAAGGGAATACCCTTCGGAGGTGTAGAGTTATATCCCCGGGGTGATATCCCAATATCGAATGGGATTCTTTCAAGGCGACGGGTAGAAATATGAAAGTATTGGTAGGTTATAATTTCAAATAGATGAGTTGGTGACATTCCTATTTTGTGTACCTAAGTCGTATTTAAAAAGTTTATTTGTTCCACTGGAAAACTATCATGGATTTTGTTGGAGGTATACAACTTCGATTTCTTTTCACTTCCGATCAGTTCAGCTGGATTATTTGTACATAACAAGGTAGCTTTATGTGGCTTTGAAGAACTGTGGCCTAGTGTAAACATTTCTTCAAAACATGACTCTTTAGCGGGGTTTCCCAATGGCTGTTGTCTTTTGCAGTAAATTGCTTTATTACAGAACATTAATGCCGGCAACTTTATTTTGCGAACGCTCCCTTATTTCTATTTAGTTGTCGCGATTTTTTTAAAACGTTAATGTCAAGGTTTCTTCAAAGCAAATCCCGATTGTTTCTGCTTTAACTTTTCGTTGAATATAAAATACACCAAACTTTTCTTTTGTCGGCTAGATCTTGTTTGTTATTCAAAATTTTGGTTTACTTTGTTGGTTGGTTTTTTTGTCTGTTTGTTTCTGTCAATTCGTTTACTTGCTGTTTAATACGAAAACGCTGTTAAAAATGAACGAAATTTCTTTTTTTTTCTCTTCTTCTCTTGTCTTCTGCATTAAACCTGCTTGGAAAGAGATCAACTCTATCGCTCCCAGAATCAACGAATCTTGCAATGTGCTTTTCCACAAGTCAGTTTTGGGAGAGAGGGTTGATTATTCCAAGTCTTAAATTAGTACCAATAGAATATAAATCGAAAAGACGAATTTTATTTATTACTCGACAATATAAAGTCATGATGGTTAGTTCGTGTGAAGACATTTTTCGTAAAAATCGGTCGTAAGTCCGCCGCTCAGTCGTGAAGGCTGTCCGAAAATTTTCCAAGGATCGCGGAATGGGTTTACGTAGTCCTTTCGCCGACCTTGGGTAACGTTACTAATTTTTTTCTTGGCGTAAAAATTGTTCAGATGTTTAGGTATAAGAGCTATAACGGCTACGGGTTGAGGTTTATTTAGCCGATAGGTTCGTAGGAAGAGCAGTAGGATTACGTAGGTAAATTAAAAGTTACCAAAGTCTATTTTTAAATTTAGCTCTTTGAATATTGGAACGGTAGAAAAAGAATTGTTTTGGGAAGCATTACGTGTATATTGAGCTCTAGAGCTTTTTTTTATTTCAAACAATTCTTTTTGACTGTATTATTTGCTGTTGATTATGTTGTTAACTTCACCGGTTTGGGGAAATCAATAAAAACCAACTCGTAAAATATTTGCACTCTTTATTGTCTCACTCTTTGGTGTGTGTAAACCCCCTTTCCCCCCTGCCACCCTTCATTAGTGAACCCGAATGGTAAATACCATTTCTACAAAATAAATTAGGCTGTCGGCAAATCGTAAACTTACCAGCTTTAGGTCATGAAAAAGTTTTAAACGCGACAAAGCTCATAAGAAGAGGTTTCCTATTGTGAAGTCAACGTGCTTGTCATTTGTTTTCATCATAGTGACCCTTTAATCAGTAAAAACTCGAAGACGATGTCAGGCCCAATAGCTGGTCAGGCAATAGTCGATTTTCGAGTTCACCAAGACCGCTGAATAAAAACACTAAAGACGCATTTTTACAGGTTAGTCTCAATCTGAAGTAAAATATGCACAAATACCAGAAGGAAAGCGCTGAATTTTAAAATAAAACAATAAAGTTGTGAATGGTTCTTCTCAATAGTATTTGTAAATGTTTTTCTTCAAATCTAGGCTAGCCCTGTTACTACCCCTTTTACCCTAGGGTCTTCACTATTGTTGAACTCGAACTGGGCTATTGTATAATGTCTGATAAATAAGAATCAAATTTCCATCAAATTTGATTAAATTCAAATTAGTTTTATCCATAAAATAGCAACTGAAACATTTTTCAAGACGATACAAATACCTACAACCCTATCCTTCAAGAAATGTGTATGTCTTGAGGCAATTGCACGTTGAGATACAGACTATTTCGTAAAAAAACAGGCGCTTGACCCCACTCCCACATGAATTCAGTTCACACCTAAACATAAAAACACACTCTCTTCTGTTGGTCGTTAAATTTTTGAAGTCGCGTTTCCCTGTGCCGTGTCAAGTAGCAGTTGTCCCGCAGGATAGTCGCACACTCTGTCCCGCTCATAAATCACGTTTCCGCGTAGAATGGTCTTGTGTACCACTCCGCGTAATTTCATGTTGTGATATGGCGTCACCTGCGACAAAGATAAACAAATTAAAAAGTTAAATCAAAGGACACCTTACAGTGCTGCGCTACGCGAAAGTTGCCGCTGGTGAAAGCTGATTTTTTTCATTCATTTTTGACACCTTTCTGAAAAGGTTGTGATGTAGAACCAAACGAAGGTAGAAGCGATAGAAGAGGTAGACTCAAGTTGCAATTTCGTTTGTTGCGATGTTGCGACAGTATTGTTCCCTTTCGCTCCGTTTTAAGATTTAGTTAAGACGTAATGAATTCTGGGAAGTCCAAAGTCAACTAATATTCCACAAAATCTTGATTGTTTTTCATGGCTCCGTGATTTTGGCGACTCTGGGGATTCTGTAACGCATTTCCGAGTCTACGGACTGACCGATATTTGCATTAACATTCAATACCTTGTTTTTGTGTCGTGTGATTTTCTGGTCAATCTGCAAGAAAAAGAGAGCGTTAAACGTAAAGACGAGTAAAGGCAACCACAAGCGAAGAGAATTACAAATGCCTCGTGCCAAACTCGTTTATCTCAAGGAGGTTTCCGTAACCTACTAGTTACTACTAAATCTATAAATAAATCCAGGATAAATATAATAGGAATACGAGCTACAGAAATGCAACTTGTCCTATATAATGCACAAATTACAAATGTACAAAAACGCATAAGAACTACTGAAAGCAAGGAGAATGAAGGCCTTAGAGGCAGTCACTATGTTGGCATCCAGCCAATCTAGCGCCTCTGATATCCGAACGAAATTGTGCAAAATTGTGGAAGATGATTTGGCAGCATAGGGTAACTGGTTCCACACATGCGAAATTAGGTAATAAAACGAATTAAGTGACAAACGTTTGTACGTCAAAGTCCAGTATATCATCCTAAAAAGCCACATAAAATTTCGGCAAGGTTAGAACCTACTGTAGTTTTATTTCTCACCAACAGTTTTCCAACTTTTGGTGCGACATTAATGCACACCATCTTGTTTTGGCAAACATAAGTTCACAAACTTTGGTGTGCACCCTCACTCACTACAACTTGACCATTTTTTTCCTTACCACAATTGGTTCGTCTGGATCCCAAATAACGAAATCAGCGTCCATGCCCACAGCAATCTTGCCTTTGCGGTGGCTCAAGCGACTCAGCTTAGCAGGCTCCTCGCACATCACACGAACAACATCATGAAGAGAGAAACCTCGACTGTTCGCCTGAGACCAGAATAGGGACAAACCTGGATAGAGGATAAATACAGTACAATCCATGGGTGCACGGAGATATGAAGTTTCTCCTGCAGTTTTAAGTACACTTACTTAATGAAATATCGAATTGAACTCGAAAAGACATAATATTTCTCACAAAGTAGAAAAGTAAACAAAAGTAAAGTATATTTCTCACAGAGTTAATTATAAAAGCAAAGTAGTTGATACGATTTCCGACAATTTCCAAATGTTTTCCCCAGGTCTCGTCTTCATTACTCGAATATTATCCGACGGTCGTGCAAACATTTTCGATACAAACATTTTCGATGATTTTCCGAAAACGAAGAAGTTTTCTTAAGATTGCCGAAGCTTGTTGAAAGAGATCCGAAAATGATTCCGCAGACTGTACATTCGCTTTATTTATTACTTATATAGGAGAGGGCCTTGGCAATCGTGACGTCATCGATAATTTCACATGTAAACTTATTGATAACCTTATGAGTGGCTATTTCGATGTAGATTTTTCTAAATGGTGAAAATACCTAAGAACACTGTAGTTTATCTAAAGTAAAAGACATTCAAATACAGCTTTTAAATTTTTGGACGTTTAACGGAAATTTGGTGATTTTTCACGTACCATACTGCACTCCAGCTATTCCTCCCCAGGCCGCCATGAAATCTCCTTTGTCCAAGAGCTTCAAGTCCACGGTACAGGGGGAATGATCCGATATTACCAAGTCAATGTCACGTGACTTCAGGGCTTCCCATAAAGCTTCCTGTGATTGGGAAGAAAGTAATGTAAAGGTGGTTGCTGTGTTACCCTAACAGAAATTTGCAAGATGGCGGACATCCGTAAAAACCGAACCATCCTCGGAGAACCAGGGACAGGCATTCGGGCGGAAGGAAGACAACACGACCTAAGTCAATTGCTATCCCGGACTGTCTGCTCCTAGCTCTCAGAGGACGAGCGTCGACAAGCCTTGTTAAAATTAACATTTCTAAAGCCATTTAATGGACGTTGTCGGGATTTTGATAACCAATTTTTGCAAGGTAAATGTTCTTTTGTTCTATAAAAGTACCCTATTGTGATAAACTTGAACCACTTCCAAACAAATACCACGTTTAATACCATAAATAGAGAAAGAGCAGGATTCATTCTGGAATATGGATTGGAGATTTCAGAGGATTTTTATGCACAGCTTTAGATAGGTAAATTGGTGGTGAAAAATCAATATTTTGAGTTATCAAAGGTTTTGTAAGTTGGCATAAATTATGGAGTTTGTAGTGGAACTGCTGAAAGACGGTTCCAGATGATCATATACGAGAAAACTATTCAAAGGTCTTGACACTTCCTCTATAAAGAAAAGTTGGTTTCCTTGGCGGCATTTTGTGCTCCACGTTTGACACACACAAGTGAAGGTTTTGTGCAGCCTCTAATTTCACATTGTTGTATTTAAAGGAAGTCCTGAAAACGACCATCCTCTTTAAACAAGAAGACCTAGAAAAACAAACAAATTAGAAACTTGGGAAAAATAAAGAACTCCACCCCCCTCCCCCTCAGGTTCACAATGGATCCCATCTGGCGGGAGGCAAAACAATTGGGTAATTACAAGCGCAGCCGAAGGATTTAGTAACTCGGGACTGCCGTGAAATAAATCCATGAAGTGCTCAGGGTCGATTATAGTGGTCAGTGCGCTTAGCTTTCCTCGATACTGCCTTACGACAGACCAGCTAGATTCAGGCGTGCCTCTCAAACAACTCAAACATTACGCCCCGAATTAAGTCCTCGATAACCTTTTTAAGTGTTTCTCGAATCTCTCGTTATTTTCAACAACGGCACTTTTTCGATAACAAGCTTACAAGAGTTCAGATGTTCCTTTACAGGGGCGTAGCTACCTGTACACCAGTACGCAAGTGCGTACCAGAAAAAATCAGTGGATAAATAAAATAAATAGTAAAAACAAAAACAACATAGCAAAAACATAGCAAAGAAAACAATGGAAGGAAAATAAGCCAAATAAGCGAAAATTATGCCTATTGGCATAATTTACGTTTCTCAACTGTACTCACTTGGTTCTTAGCATTTCTGACAGGTGGACAGCACTTAAACTGAGTGGCACCATCAGGTACATCCTCAGCTAGGAGCGACAGGTAGTGGTGCGTGGTTTCTATTGTGAGAGGGACCCCTTCCTCCCGGGCCTGTCTGATCATGGGCAAAGCACTGGCGGAGGAGAGGTGCACAATATGACAGGGTACCCTGTAATCGAATGAGGATTACGTCATACAAGGACAACAGTGTGGCACATTGGCTTTTTATATACATGCAAATGAGTCACATTTTATCTAAGACACGACTTAAATATGAATTTTAAGAGTTTTACTTTTAAAAAAAGCAACTGAAGAGGTCCGTTTCACAAAAAAAAAACAGCTACGACGTTAGCTTGCTGAGGGAATAGCGGGTGTCTGGAGTGACCACTGTGTTAGCCAAGAGAAAACCAAATGTTTGGGGCAAGTTGCTCACTAAAAAGTGGAATCTGCTTCACCCTGGGAGGCCATGTTAGCATTGAAGGGGACAGTGCTAGCTGTTTTAAAGCTAAAGGCATCATTTGAGAAAAAGGCACATTTGCGTTGATTTAATGATCCAGTTTTGTTAAAAATGGCCATTCTAGTGCACAGAATGTGTACTAAAAAGAAAATGGGCGTTTTTCCTGTTTTAAAAAGTCAGGCCAATTAATGTTTTAAAGTTTTTTTCCTTCTGTCGGCAAAAAAAATGATTGTTCTTTCTTTAAAGATTCACTTGCTATTGTGACGTTGTGGGCTAGAAGCAAATCATTTTTGGGACAAGGTACTTGGATATGAATTTGTCAGATTTTTTGTCAAAAACAGGATAATTGATTTGACACTACCCCTCATTAAATTCTGACCTGTACTCTCTGCACAGCTTTATGACCAGTTCAATAGCTTTGTTTTCCATGGCTTCTGGTCGTGACTGCAAGAATGTATTGTACTTTGCAGGTTCTGTTATGTATACAAAAGATATCATGAGTGAGAATTAACCAGAAAGCTACAATGTTTATGGAAAAAAAGAATTATTATTAGAAATTTCAGTTAAAACACTAATTATAAGGACTTGCCTTTACTTGTGTTCTCAGGCTCTTGAGGCAGCTCAACTTCTGCATGGAACTAAAACATAAAGGCGCATGAAACCCTGGATTGATGCACAACATATATTACTTGTCAACATCTATCTCTTTTTTCAGTTGATGCTGCAATTGCCAAGCGATGCAAAAACTCAAATTTCTAAAAAGACGTGCACCACAACACGATACCTGGCCAAAGTGGTTCTCATTTGTTCATTCGTTCATTCATTTGTCCATTGGTTCATTCCTTGCAGGAACCACTTTGGCCAGGTATTATGTTGTGGTGCACGTCTTTTAATACCAATAAATTACAGAAAGCAAACATTAAGCTAACTCCAAGGACAATTGAATAAATAACAAGTAAATGAATTAACTGTTGGAATAACCTCTTTAGCCCTCTAAGTCCCAAATGGTGACAAGCATCTAATTTCTCCTTACAATAATTATTACTTCTTGATCAAACATACAAGTTATGAGAATAAAGAAGGAAGTGATCACCAAAGCAAAGTAACCTGTTTTTATGTTCAGGCAATTCTCCCAACAAGTAGCAAAAGAAATACACAAAACAGTGAGGAGAACATAAATGTTGATATTGGGACAGGGAAGAGTGTCCACATTAGGAGATGTCTGTGTTATTGAGGTAGAAATAATATGAATTTTGGACTCTTTCAGACCAAGTGAGTCATCCGTAATAAAGAGATTTTCAATTTATAGAGGTATCCTTACAGAGATTTTCAACTGGAATTTATCTCATTTATAAATTAAATATATTTCCAAGCCATAAATACTACATACCAGAAACACTGAATCTGTTCCCTGCATTTGCTTCATTGCCATTCTCACGTCATCCTCTGCGACACATGGGAACTCATCAACACCACTGTGAATAAGAAAGCACTTGAAACCCTTGATTCCTGCATTGACCATTGGCTTGATTTCAGCCTGTTTACAAAAAAAATGCCTTTAATTGTTATAGCTTACAAAAACCAAAGAAAATAACAAACTGAATATGTATTATATCTCAGTTTAGCAATGTTAATCACTTTTTCTAAGGGAGACAATTTTCTAGAGCTGACTAACCTTCCATGTATGGGATTTGTGCTATATTTGAAACTTGTCTTTAGACGGCTTTTCATCCAAATGTTCTCAAACTTGGCAAGGCTGGTAATTCTGGCGTGCTCTTTCATGTGACAGACCATTTCTTTTAATATTTTTTAGTTTATTTCCCAGGCCCCCATTCATTTCTTAGGTGGCAAATAAATTATTTATTGTGGCTATAAGACAAAGACAATGGGAGAGACCTGAAATCGAACTGTATCGAAAGTCCTTTTAGAGGTTCGTTGCTTTAACTTCACTGGGAAACTTCACTGAGTAGCAAACTAAATTTTGGCAAAGTAAATTAAAGTAGCTTTTAAACATTATTTCCATGGATTTATTTGTAACAAATACATGCCTGATTTCCAGGTACAACGCCTCCCCAGAAGGCCACATCAGTCCAACACTTGTTCCTAGCACTGTTTAGTTTGGTGTAGAAACCATCCAAAGTAGTGGTGGGTGGAATGGAGTTCCTATCAAGTGAAAGAGCAGAAATTAAAGACAATAAGATTGCCTACTTTTGAAGTGACTAGCCAACTGTCACTGCATTTAAAGCTAGTGCATCACAGGTTTCATCCCTCTTTCAAGCTATTTTGTTGTTCACCTATTTTTTTAGTTCTAGCAGCAGAACTAATCAAGTTGCAAATTCACGGTGGGGCCAAACCACCCCCCAAATGGGTCATGAAAATGTCCGGTTTTTGGCTAATTTTTAATAATTTTGTTACTTTTCATCATTTCTTTACCAAACTTGGTAATTTGATATGGGTCTTTATGCCAAACAATTTGACATGAATGGTGATGCCAAATGTCAAATTATGACGTCATAATTGGTGACGTCATATTATTCTCTAAAATAAAATTCTAGAATTTGTAAATTTTTTCTAGTGTTTTAGAAAGAACACGTCAAGAGGAGTTGAATGCTGAAAACAGTTCGTCAATGTGACAAATAATGGATGAGATATGGAATTTTAGATTTTGAAAATTTCACAGTCTCAAAATAGGGTCCCCCCTTGTGTAATACGTTTGAATTTAAGTGTTGTTTTGTTGCGTCAACGAAACCATTTAAGTTGCAGATAAGATGTCTTAAATGACGGAAGCTAAATGAAAAAGAAAAACTTGGAAAAAATTTTTCCTGCCAGAGCTAGAGCCCCCAAACCAGTTTTGTGACGTAATTAACTATCATGTGCTCAATTATGCACTTGCTAATATTATCGTTTTCAAGCCAAAAACTTAAAATCTAAAATGATATGATTTTTTGGAACAACAAGAAGTCCATTTTACCAGATTATTAGCTTGCATGGAAAAAAACTGTACAAAAAAGATCAACAGGGTTGTTTTTAGAAGAAAAGTATGGTTCCGGGGGGGACACTTTAAATGTCTTTAAATTGCCATAACTCAAGATACGTTTGTCTTAGCGAGGTATGGTTTTCAGCATTTTACTCCCCTTGCCAAGTTCTTTCAGATGACATAACTTTTTATTTCAAATTTGAAATTTTCAGTTAACTCGTTTTGTGACGTCAGCCATTATGACGTCACAATTTGGCCTTTTTAGTCATTCTCATACTTAAAATAAATTGGGCGACAACCCAAGGTTTTTTGCCAAGTTTGGAAAAGAAATATGAAAAAGAAGCAAAATTAGTCTAAATGACCCATTTGGGGGGTGGTTTGGCCCCACCGTGTTTATAAATTCGTTATCACACAGAAGGATGTATTAATATAGCACCTTTGTCAAGTTTGGTGTAGCTTTTTTAGTTGCATAGTCACTAGTGTTTGCAAGGAAATGGAGGATGCTCTCTTATAGTTAGAGATGTCTGGAGACTCTTAACTTGGTTACTATGAATCCAAACACCACCAAACTTGACAGAGAGAGAAAAGACACCATGGTACTCCTTATATGATAACATGCCTGTATGCCCAAGTTGACCTAAATTGGAGCAATTTGATTCTAAGATTAATCAGCATTTACACCGTTCTCCACAAACCCTTCATTGCATAAAATTCTCACAGAGGCATGTCCACAATAGTGGTGATTCCACCAGCTGCAGCAGCCTGCGTGGCTGTTGCAAATCCTTCCCACTCAGTTCTCCCAGGCTCATTAACATGGACATGACTATCAACTACTCCCGGCATAATAACAAGATCTCCTGCATCAAGCACCTGAAAGAAAGTGGTTTTGAAATCATGTCACAAACCAAGCTACAGTGGATCCTCGATTTAACAAACCTCTATACAACGAAGCCCTCAGTATAACAAACAATATTTTTCAGCCCAGTAATAGTGTAATGTATGGAAAAGAACCTCGACATAACGAACCCTTGATATAACAAACCAATTTCCCCAGTCCCTTGGCACTTCGTTAAATCGATGTCCCACTTTAATAGGAAACAAAAAGGTTAAATATTCACTGATCATGAGTTGTTAGAGCACATGTCACTGCAAAATAAGGTCAAATGACTGAGAATACATCTGGCCCACAGAATAGAAATAACACATAAAAGGCATTTCTGCCCCCTACCCCAGGTAGGAGTACTTAGGCGTAGTTAAGTGAGGTGGGGAGGTGCAAATCAAGCCAAATTTTTATACCCCACAAAAGTTCCATTAGGCTAAAACTGAAGCCAAAAGTTCAGCAGCCCAGAATATAACATCACCTCTCATTAATAAACCAAAAAAACCCTGACAGGTTTAGAAACAAGAAGTCTTTTTGTCATTTGCACATATTTTAATTAAGTTTGTAATTGAATCTGATACAATCATTTGAAACAAAATTATTGAGAACCCTAAGAGAAGCACACTTTTACTCAACCCTAAAACAAGTCCAGTCAAAATCTCTCTATCCAAAATACATCCACCAAAAAATTTTTAACATAGCCAAAAAGGGCCCAAATCACTATTTTTAAACCCAAAAAAGACCTTCATATCTCCCATCACTAATATACCTGAGTACCCCCTCCCCCAGGATCCCCTCTTCCTAAATTAGGGCTGGAGACTTCTCATGAACGCTTGTGTAGAAAGGTAGATGGATATGCTGCACCAAGAGTTTTCTTTATTATTTTTTTATTGTCTCTAACACCATTTGGTGCTTTTTGGGGGTTAATTAGCCTTAATCAGGTAGGTTAATCAGCAAATTAGAGACAGCTGATAGGCATCTTTTGATGTAGACCCTGTCAAGAAGTATTCAACTTCTTGGAACTTTGTATCTCTGAGAAGCTTCAAATCTAATCTCATGCCCCTGCTCACACATGCAGTTAGGGGTTGGATCCAAAGTCAAGGTACAGAAGGGGAGTTCAAAAAGAAATTAAACCAATGGGAAGGGTGGTGGCAAATTTTCCCCGGCTACTGTGATTAATACCTTAGAAATGATTTTAATCAGTCCAAAAAATATATTTTTTCTGTTTTGTTTTTACTTGCCAATGGAATTGGAAAATTTTTGCAAAAATACAGTTAGTGAACTGCCAAAATTTAACGAAAATGAGAAACATAACACCTCATCAGAGTGTGAAAAAGGGACCTTCCATTTATGATCTGACCACCCCTTATATATCCATTTGTGTCAGCATCCTTTGAAAAACGGATTCCTACTCCTCTCGTTTTTTGTCGGCTTCTTTGAAAAACAGATTCCTGGTAGTCATGTTATCAGAGATTCCAATCCTCGCGATTTGATCGGGAGTCTCCTGATTTAATGTCTTGCCTCCCGCTCTCCAGATTTTTATCAAATTCTCCCGATGTATTATAAAATTCTGAAAACTAGGAAAAAAAGTGCTAATCTTTAGGATTTTTTGCAATCAGTCACTGTGAAACATTTCATATTATACTTCCTTTTCGTATAATCTCTCACCCAGTCTCTCCATGATGCAGGAAGTGGCACTTGAGAGAACCTAAATTTGCAAAATTTCCTGTGGGGGCATGCCCCCGGACCCCCCTTGAGGCTCACGCATTTGGCGCTCCAGATAGGCGCTAATTTCCATCAAATGGGGTTGGGATCTCTGTGTTATAGTGAACTTCATCCATAGAGAACATAGAGGAAGGTCGGATCATAAATGGAACGTCCCTAGAGGACCCTACCCTAGAGGAGCCTAGGCTCTCTCTGAAAGTTGAATTTAACTCTCTTAGCTTGAGTGATCAAATTAAGAATTGGTGTCACGCAAAACTTGCTACAATGTGCATGAATGTGACAGGAAATGGAATATTATAATATTAATAGAATATTATAATATTATTCTATTATAATAGAATATTATAAATTCTCGATGTCTCGTCCTGATTTTGTGCATGGAGTATTTAATTTGATTTGCTAACCGACCATGATTCTCAAGACTTTGTCAGCACTTTGGATATGATGTTTACTACCACCATTACAATAAATGGGTTGTGATAAAGAAGACTGTTTGAAAAAGGCAGTGAAATGTTCTTATAACTTAAATATACATGAATAACTTATTTTTAGAAAGTTCAGCTGTTTAATTATGCGCGACTCAACTAGACACGTATTTACAGCTTCATGTGTTCCTATATATAGACCTCACCTTTGCTCTTGACGTCACACGGCTCGTATCGAGTCCTTTTTCTATTCCCACAACTTTCCCATTCTTCACGATTACGCATCCCGAAGAAATGCAATCTGGAAGCAATATTCTTTCACCTTTGATGACCAACAGTTCTTCGGAGTCCGCCATGTTTGCAACACGTCGCTAATTCGCCCACCCCTGGTTCCCAGGACTATCCGTCAGAAGGAAAATTGGAATGGGAATACCGGACTGAAGAACGGGAAATCATTGCTAAACTTACTTCTGCCTTCGTCTTTTATTTAATATCCGGTGTCTGGTTTTTAATGTGCTGTGAATCCTCTGTTAAGGCCACTCTCTACTATTAATGTAACTTCATTTACATTTTAATTCTTATTTATTCCTTCACATAGTCTTTGAATTACTGCTATTTAAGGCTGGTTTTCACTAGCGACGGAGTCGGAGTCGGAGTCGTAATCAGAAGCGTAGAGCGTTACGTTCTAGTGAAAATCAAACAACGGAGTCGGAAGCAGAGTTTCCTATTGCGTTTACGCTTCCGTCGCCTACGATCCAGTGAAAACCAGATTGTCGGAGTCGTAAGCAGAAGCGGGAGAACTAAACCAATCGCAAAGCGTGGGAACGAGCACTGTGATTGGTTTATCCTTCCGCTTTTGCTTCTGACTCCGACAATCTGGTTTTCACTAGATCGTAAGAGATGGAATCGTAAGCGGAGTCGGAAGAAAATGGAAACGTTCTGATTCTTCCGACTCCGATTCCGTCGAGCTTATGACTCCGCTTACGACTGCGATGTTTGATTTTCACTAGGTCATGAGCGCTCTTACGACTCCGCTTACGACTCCGTCTCCGACTCCGTCGCTTGTGAAAACCAGCCTTTAGGTATGAGAATTGTAATTACCATTTTTAAAACACCGAATGTAATCTTATACTTAATTAAATTTTAACCATTAGGTGTCCCCGATTAGTAGGCCTCATGTAGCCAGCTTGAAGACAAGACACATTAATAAAGTTGTTCATTCATTCATTCATTCATTCATTCATAAGCCCTTCTCCCTGTAATAATCCCTCCGTTTTACGGTACGAAATTTATTACGCTCCTCTATAACATCACCTCGACCCCTCCTGAGAAGGTGGTACTAGGAACTAGCTAAACTACATAACATCTAGTTTTTCTGATAGAAAAGATAAAAGAAAAATAAAAAGGTTTTCAGGCACGTTTCTCGTTTCTTTTAAATTTTGAGGAACGCACTACTATTATCATGAGACATGTGACGAAGAAGCAAGTGAAGAATGTTCCTCAATCATTCTGTCACAAAATTTTTTTTCTCCAATAAAGCAATTGTGCAAATGACATTCATCTATTTTATAAATACGGAACGTGAAAGTCTGGCCATAACTTAATTTCCTTCATTTCAACTTTTAAAAATAATATATGAGACCACTATATACTCCAGTCTAATTTTTTTACGGTATAGCAGTAGGAAACGAAGATTTGATTGCTTTGTGAAAACAAATAGGAAGAAGAGTGCTTGTTTACATGACAGCATGCCCAAGAAGAGCTTATGAAAGATTAATAACATACTTCATAATATTGTGCACCCACTTATTTTACCTGTCGTGCCTTTAATCAAAATAGGTTAACAGACCAAAAGTCTGGTGAAAAAGCAAGTGTATTCGACTGAAGTTACTTGTGTGTTACAGGCTTCCCGAGTTCGGGATGATGCCCTGTATTTAACTTTAGTGATGAACTCTATCGTCACGCTGTGCCTTCTTATTACTTGTGGAACTCAGCCGGTAATACATTCCCATGGAACAGAAGGTAACACTCTCAAGAACGATGTTCATGTTATTTGGCTTTGGCTTCCCAGCTTCCAGGAATATTTTTTTACTCTGTGGTTGATTTCTCGGAATGCGTTTCAGGTTCTTCATTTGTAATATTGGTAAAAATCGTTCAACATTTAGGTGATTCTATTAGTTCCATATAGTTATAGAATGTCTATTTTTGAAGAAGATGAAGACTTAGTCGATGAGGTCGGGTTTAAGCGAAACGAAGACCTCATCGATTTCGTGTCTCTTGGCGTCTAACCAAAGCCCCTTTAAGCGAGGGTCTTCGTTTTGTAGTTTGACCCGGCCGGCCTTTGCTAATAAACGAGCACCCCATTGATTTCGTGTCTCATAGCATCAAACAAAGTGTTTAGGCGAGGGTCTTCGTTTTGAAGTTGGACTTGACCTTTTCTACAAAACGAAGACCTCATCGATTTCTGTGTCTTGATGTCTCACAAAGTCTTTATGCAGATCTCCTGTCTCTTGGCGTCTAGCCGAAGCGTTTAAGTGAGGGTCTTCGTTTTGTAGTTTGACCCGACTTTTTCTACAAAACGAAGACCTCATCGATCACAGTTTCGTGTCTCTTGACGCCTGACGAGGTATTTATGTAGTTTTCCTGTCTCATGGCGTCTGACCGAAGCGTTTAAGCGCAATCTTCGCTTTGCGTAACTTCATCGATTTCGCGTCTCTTGCCGTCTGATAAAGCGCTTAAGCCTCCCTGTAGTTTGACATTTAGTTAGGTCCTAGGTCTCAGGTCTTACGTCTTCGTTTTTAGGTGTAGGTCTTAGGTCTTCGTTTTGTAGACACCCCGGAAGAGGAGGACAAGGATCAAGAAGGAGAAGGAGGAGGAGGAGGATGAGGAGGAGAAGGAGCAGGAGGAGAGGAGGACGAGGAGGAGGAGGAGAAGGAGGAGGATCGAGAAGGAGAAGGATGAGGAGAAGGAGAAGGGGAAGAAGAAGAAGAAGGAGGAGGATGAGGAGGAGGAGGAGGAGGAGGAGGAGGAGGAGGAAGAGGAGGAGGAGGAGGAGGAGGAGGAGGAAGAGGAGGAGGAGGAGGAGGAGGAGGAGGAGGAAGAGGAGGAAGAGGAGGAGGAGGAGGAGGAGGAGGAGGAAGAGGAGGAGGTTTAGGAGATCAGGTTATACATGCGCTGCTGCCGATGCGCAAACGAACTTCTTGAGACGCTCTGTTAAAAGCACTCGGTCTAATCTGATGGCTATGTGGAACTCAATGGACTGAGGCTAGATGTCAATGTAAAAATAAAGAACATTTTTAACGACTGTTCGTTCATTTCGTCACTAACCCACGATGAAAATTTCATTTATTAACGTGTAATTTTCGTTCTTTTGCCTTACAGTTACTAACTGGTCACTTTTAATGTTCATGAATATAACTTACAACGGTTTTAACGAGAAAACCTGCTTTCTGGAATTACATTTATTAAAAAATCTCAGGAATACCATTAGCAGTTCAGAAACACGTGTTTCATAAGTGTCAGCCCTCCGTTTGAAATACATATATCTTATTGACGGTTTACTGGTGTAGTATCGTGGGATGTTTTTAGGAGTCACGCCGTATTTTGGCGAGCCCGTAGGGCGAGTCAAAATACAAGAGACGAGTAAAAATATTCCACGATACTACACACTAAACCGTCTAATAAGATATATTTATTATTCAACTTGACTGCAAAATAGAAAAGTGGTCCGATTATAAACTGTCTGGGTTGCGTGACAAGCTAACGTGACTTCTGAGCAGCGAGTGAGCGGGCCAGCGGGGCCAGGTTTCGCGCACTTGATGTGAGGTTGTTGTTGATTGGTCAAAAACGAAAACTTGTCAAACCTGTCAATCGAGCAAAGCGTCGTGATTTTATTTCAAACTTGCAAGGAAAAGTACAGGTAGCCCAAGCGTAATATAAGAGTTTGTACAGAAAATTGAACTGAGAATTCCTGTCCAAAAATAAATGGACTTTAGAAGGTAACGCTCTTGAATAGAGAAGGTCAAATGTTACCTGGTGTTGTTTGCTGTCTTCCTGTGAAGTTTTAGCGCCTTTGGAGAGGTTTTTAATCTTCTATCCTAACAGTGTAGGCGCTAAACTTCACAGGAAGACAGCAAGCAACACCAGGTAACACTTCACCTTCTTTATTCAAGAGCGTTACCTTCTAAAGTCCATTTATTTTTGGATAGGAATTCTCAGTTCAATTTTCCATACAAACTCTTATATTACGCTTGGGCTACCTGTGAGAAAACCAAGGAAAACAAAGATGGAATAAGGCAAAACTGAATTATTTTCGGGTTTACAATTAGATTAACAACAATGTTCTTGGTCACCGAGTAAAACTGCGAAAAGAAAGAACTCGACAGAACAAACAGAAATCGAAAGTCAAGTCAAACAAAGTTAAACAGCAACTTGTTAACAATCCAAATGCACTTCAAGCTCATTCATCTTCGTCCGAACCAATAACCACGCGTCGTTTTGGAAGAGATAACGGTGGAGATTTCTGACCGACAACAATTGTGCATTTGTTGAAGACGGCTTTTGAGAAAAGATGGGTTCCGTTTCCTGACTTTGACAAACAAATGACATAAAAGATTGTTAAGCTCTCGGCGGGAATTTCTTCTATGGCAGTTGTTTCTTTAATACCCTGCAAGCAGAGGTTTCTTGGTCGCCCTATGTTATTCTCCCGCCGGAACATAGGGCGACAAAGAAACCTCTGCTTGCAGGGTATTGTTTCTTTAACGGACTTGAGGTCTTTTTTGTTGTATTCACGTTTCGATTTTCTTCAATAAATAAAGAAATTTCACTGTAGTCCATTGCTTGTCTCTACGAACTAGTTTTCGTTAAAAACCTCAAAATTTGGTAAGCATTCATTGTTTTCTTTGGAGAAAAAACGGGCGTTTCGGACATTTTTTCATCGTTCACCTTGTAAGCCTAATGCCTGACGTGACATTTGTAGAAAACCTGTCAAACCGGTCTTCTGAAGTACAAATACCGTGGGATATTTGTACTCGTTTTGGGTGTTATTTGTACTCTACTGAATGCAGTTGAATACTGAATGCAATTAACGTTCATTTCCTGGAACAACAAGTATAGTTAAAATTTAAGCAAATCTCAAACGAAGCGTGAAAATAAAATTATTTTTTGGCTTTCTATTGCCAGGTGTTTTTGTAATGTCCATTTTTTCTTGACATGTCATATACCCAGGAATCCCCACCTTAATTTTCTTCACAACACTTTTTCTCTCTACACATGGAACCTTTCAATAATTCACCCTACTTTTTTGTGTATTTAATAGGAAGCCTCAGTCAGAGGTGCTTTCTAGAAACAAATAGGGAAAAAATTGTTCCTTTCATCTTTTCATGACTACATCCTGATTGACTGCACTGATTAAACAAGACTTCATTAGGTTGCCGATTTATTTTCTTACCCCTTTGATTTTAATTAAAAAGTGATTGATTTCAACTCTGAATAAAAGGCAGATGATTTAGAAACACCCAAATGCTTTATTGACCTCTTCACCGTTATAGAAACTATCCTAAACGTCAGCTATCCATGTAAAGAGAAAACGTCTTGTTTCCTTTCACAGTGCAGCGACAACTTTTAAATCATCCATGCAAGAGAGAAATGTCAAGGATAACGCTTGTCACATTTACCATCGTTCTTGCAGCCGAATCGCTTATCATCTGCGCTGGCAACGCCTTTACAATTTTTGTGTTCTGGAGTCAGCGAAAAGGCAGTCTCAAGCGAACTTGCTACCTTTTACTCAATCTGGCCGTGATTGATCTGTTCGTGGGCGCGACGCAGCCAATATCTCTTGCAACTCAAGTCAAACCCTTTTTCCTCAAAGAATCCTCTAGCTTTAACGATGTACACAGTGAGGGCTATTCATTCTCAACATTTTTTGTGGCATTTTCATGTATGTCGGTTGTTTCTCTCGCTGTCATTTCGCTGGAACGAACATTCGCCGTTCTATGTCCAATTCTTCACCGAACAGCAAGCTCACAAGTTTACTTCTATAGCATCGCTTTTGTTTGGGCCGCTGGAATAGTTGTGGCTACCATCTACTTATTCCCAGCTTTCCGTCTTTGGGACCAGTTTTGTTCAATCATAGCGATGAACATCCTTGTCATGTTGTGTGTGCTCATTATTTGTGTATCTTACACGGTGATACATTTCCATATAAAACGTTCACATCAAGCAGTATTTGACTTTGTTCGAAGAGGAAACATGGAACGGAACTTAAAACTCTCAAAAACGATGTTTATAGTCACGGCCTTGTCATTTTCCTGTTGGATTCCATCAATTATTTTGTACGCTGTGGTGAACGCTTGCTTCAATTGTGTTCCTTCAGAAGTAATGTGGATAGGAACTACTCTTCATTTGGGTAACTCTATTGTTAACCCTGTCGCATACAGCTGTAGGATGCCAATCTTTAGGAAAACACTGAATAGATTACTAAAGAAGCGCCAGCCTGAAAATGTTGAACTCGCTCAGTTGTAGTGTTTTCATTAACCCTTTAGGCCCTAGCAGTGACGAAAATGAAATTTCTCTTAACATCATCACTACTTGTTCAAACATTCAAGTGATGAGAATAAAGAAAGTGATCACCAAGGATGATATGAATTGATATTCAGACAAATTCTCCTTACTAGTTCCATAAGAAATGTATGGAGAACAGTAAAGAGAATATGTATTTTTATAACAGAGCTTAAAGGCTTAAGATGAGGCAATCAGATCGATATCAGAGTAATCGATACCACGGCATTTTGAGACTCAACCTCGCCCCAGGGACTTCTCCGTTTTCTATATGGCGACAGCTCGGAGAAGACCTTGAGCGGCCGCCATATTGAAAACCTAGAAGACCCAGGAAAGAGGCTGTATGGGACTGTTAGAAAGTAATCGATACTGCATGTAACTCCGTGATATCCGCCCGTGTCTCCAGAAACTACCTCTTTCGACATCGTCAACAAGAAGAGTAACCGAGGTCTGGAAAGGATTACAATGCAGAACAACTTGTTTCTATATGGTGAAAGCCGTCGGTATTTTCAAAAAGTAGATACGTTGGGCAATAACAGGACTCAATTGGGTATTAGAATTGACAGGATGGTCTCAAAAGCTCAAAAGTTGGAATGTGAGATAGCTAATCTAACTTTCGCAGCTTTGCCAACTGTCGACTAAGACGAATGAGTTTATGAGTTTACACTGAGAGCCCCCTTCTTCTGGAATATGTTTCGTCTTGTTTACAGATTGAAAAATTATATATATATGAGACCACTGTATACTTCAGTGTAATTTTTTACAGTATAGCAGTAGGAAAACAAATAGGAAGAAGAGTGTTTATTTAGACGACAGCATGCCCAAGAAGAACCTGTGATTATTTATATACTTCATAATATTGTGCACCCATTTATTTTACCTGTCGTGACTTTAATCAAAATAGGTTATATGACTAATAGTCTGATAAGAAACCGAGTGCGTTCGAAAAGCAGTTATTGTACTTTATTTGGCCGCTATTGAGACAGAAGTGACTTAACATTAAGACACTCGAATTTTTCATCAGCTGCATCGCCAATGCCCTCGCGATTTTTTTTCTGGAATGAGCATCCCGAAGAGAAGAACGTAGTATCAAGAAAAACGTTGTATTACAAGACGAACGTATTATCTTCTTCTCAATCTCGCAGAGGTTGAACTGCAAGTTGGATTGGCCGAGCCAATATCTCTTAAACCAAACTTAAACCTTTCCATTTCTCCTCGAGAAACTAAATTACGACGATAGGTACAATGCTGGTGACCTTTTTTCAAAGTTTTCTCGTCATATTTTTATTGTTTCAGCTGCATCCTTGGAACTCTCTTTCGCTTCTCTTTCGCCATTTTACTACGACTTGAACAGTCACTGCAGCGCTAGAGTTTACTAAATTTGTAGCGTCGCATTTATTCGGGCTTCTGGAATTAGTGCGGCTACCAACACGATAGAGTTCACTACTAAAGTTGAATACAGTACATCATCCTAAACACGGGAAATCAGTAACACGTTGAGTGTTAAGATGGAATCCATCAGGAAATTGAGTAATCAGTGGACAAAAACCTTGTACCAGAATAATTTAAGGTTTATCGCATTCTTTTTTACACTTTTTAAGAGCTATAGACGTAATTAGTTATCTGTAATTTCACAGGAATTGTGTAAACACGGGTAAAATAGGTAAATTTTTATGCATAAGATTTCATTTTGTGAAATTTGAAATTTATTTTCTCGGGCTCCCATAAGAAATTGTTTTTGGGGTTATTA
Source organism: Siderastrea siderea (assembly GCA_964030785.1). Lineage (NCBI taxonomy): Eukaryota > Metazoa > Cnidaria > Anthozoa > Scleractinia > Rhizangiidae > Siderastrea > Siderastrea siderea. Next base: position 45,936,703 of record OZ034971.1, on the reverse strand, counting down.
CAGATAACAAATTACATCCATAGCTATCAAAAAATGTAAAACAGAATGCGATATGCTTTAAGTTATTCTGGTACAAGGTTTTTGTCCACTGAAAATTAAAATTACTTAATTTCCTAATGGATTCCGTCTTAATACGTTCTCCTCTTCAGGATGCTTATTCCAGAAGAAAAAACCGTGAAAGCATTGCCGATGCAGCTGATGAAAGATTCGAGTGTCTTAATGTTAAGTGACTTCTGTGTTACAGGCTTCCCGAGTTTGGGATGACGAACTGTATTTAACTTTAGTAATGAAACCTATCGCCATGCTGTGCCTTCTCATTCCTTGTGGAACAAGGTCTGGAAGGGTATTGTCGGGATCCGGGATTTGGCAAAAATACTGTGCGGGATTCGGGAAAACGCAAAATATCTTGACGGGATTCGGGATTTGACTTCTACCAGGGAAGCGGGATTCGCCAAAATTTGGGCACGGGATGCGAGATTTTTTTGCTTGTCTGTCGGGAATTCGGGAAATCGCCTCGACCCAAGTAAACGTTCTAGCGGCAAAAGCGAATCAACCAGGCGAGTGCAAAATATCAATCGAAAGGGTCAATATACATCTTAAATTTATTAGCTTTTGTAGAAATTAGTCTTTTTTAAATGTATTTTTGGGAAAAAAAAAACGGGATGCGGGATAGAGAAGAAAAAAGTGCGGTATGCGGGATTCTCGTGAAAAAGGAGCGGGAATGTGGGATCAGGACCCCCCCTTCCAGACCCTGGGGGAAGTTAGGCGGTGATAAATTGCCATGGAACAAAAGGTATAAATGTTATTTGTCTCGGCTTCCTAGTTTCCAGGAATATTTTTTTACTCTGTGGTTGATTTCCCGGAATGCGTTTCATGTTCTCCATTTGTAATGTTGGCAGAAATCACTCAACATTTAGGTGATTCTATTATTAATCCTTTTCCATATAGTTATAGGATTTTAATTAATGAAGGAAAGGAAGTCTTTGTAGAAAAGGTTGGGTCTAGCCGAAACGAAAACCTGATCGATTACCTGTCTTTTGGCAACTGACAGCCGAGCGTTTAAGCGAGAGTCTTCGTTCTGTTGTTGACCCGACCTTTTCAACAAAACGAAGACCTCATCGATTTCGTGTCTCTTGGCGTCTAACCGAAGCGTTTAAGCGAGGGTCTTCATTTTGTAGTTTGACCCTGCCTTTTCTAAAAAATGAAGACGCCAGTGATTTCGTGTCTCATGGGATCAAACAAAATGTTAAGGCGAGGGTCTTTGTTTTGAAGTTTGACCCAGCGTTTTCTACATAACGAAAACCTCATCGATTTCATATCTCTTGGCAACTGACAAAGTGTTTAAGCAAGCGTCTTCATCATTTTTGTAGTTTGACCCAGCCTTTTCTACAAAACGAAGACCTCATCGGTTCTGTGTCTTAACGCCTGACAAAGCTTTTATGCAGTTTTCCTGTCTCATGGCGTCTGACCAAAGCGTTTAAGCGAGGTCTTCGTTTCGTAGTTTGACCCGGTCTTTTCTACAAAACGAAGACCTAATCGATTTCGCATCTCTTGCTGTCTTATTAAGCGCTTAAGCCTCTGTAGTTTGACATTTAGTTAGTCCTAGGTCTCAGATCTTACATCTTCGTTTCTAAGTGTTAGGTCTTAGGTCTTCGTTTTGTAGACACCCAGGAAGAAGAGGGAGGTCGAGGAGGAGAGGAGAGGAGAGGAGAAGGAGGAGGAGGAGGAGGAGGAGGAGGAGGAGAAGGAGGAGAAGGAGGAGGAAGAGGAGGAGGAGGAGGAGGAGGAGGAGGAAGAGGAGGAGAAGGAGGAGGAGGAAGAGGAGGAGGAGGAGGAGGAGGAGGAGGAGGAGGAGGAGAAGGAGGAGAAGGAGGAGGAAGAGGAGGAGGAGGAGGAGGAGGAGGAGGAAGAGGAGGAGAAGGAGGAGGAGGAAGAGGAGGAGGAGGAGGAGGAGGAGATGGTGGTTTAGGAGATCAGGTTATACATGCGCTGCTGCCGATGCGCAAAGGAACTTCTTGAGACGCTCTGTTAAAAGCACTCGGTCTAATCTGATGGCTATGTGGAACTCAATAGACTATGACTAGATGACAATGTAGAAATGAAGAACATTTTTCACGACTGTTCGTTCATTTCATCACTAAGACACATTTCCAATGAAAATTTCGTTTATTAATGTGTAATTTTCTTTCTTTTGACTCACAATAACTAACTGGTCAACTGTAATGTATATGAATGTAACTTACAACGGTTTTAACAAGAAAACTTGCCTTCTGGAATGACATTTATAAAATCTCCGGAAATACTATTAGCAGTTGAGAAACACGTGTTTCATAAGTGTTACCCCTCCGTTTGAAATACATGCAATTAGCGTTCATTTCGTGGAACAACCAGTAGTTAAAATTTAAGCAAATCTCAAACGAAGCGTGAAAATAAAATTATTTTTTGGCTTTCTATTGCCAGGTGTTTTTGTTATGTCCATGCATTTTATCTTGACATGTCATATACCAAGGAATCCCCAACTTAATTTTTTCACAATACTCTCTCTCTATATATATGAAACCTTTTAATAATTCACACTAATTTTTTTATGCACTTAATAGGAAGCCTCAGTCGGAGGTGCTTTTTGAAAACAAATAGGGAAAAAAATTGTTCCTTTCATCTTTTCATGAATACATCCTGATTGACTGCACTGATTAAACAGGACTTCATTACGGTTGCTGATTTATTTTCTTTCCCCCGTGATTTTAATTAAAAAGTGATTGATTTCAACTCTGAATAAAAGGCAGATGGTATAGAAACACCAAAATGCTTTATTGACCTCTCCACCGTCATAGACAACAATCCTAAACGTAAGCCATCCATGTAAGGAGAAAACATCTTGTTTCCTTTCACCTTGCAGGACAACTTTTCAACTCATCCATTCGCAAGATAGAAATGTCAAGGATAACACTTGTTATATTCTGCACCGTTCTCGCAACCGAATCGTTTGTCATCTGCGTTGGGAATGCCTTTACAATTTTTGTGTTCTGGAGTCAGCGAAAATGCAGTCTTAGGCGAACTTGCTATCTTCTACTCAATCTGAGCGTGATTGATCTGTTCGTGGGCGCGACGCAGCCAATATCTATTGCAACTAAAGTCATACCCTTTTTCCTCAAAGGACCCTCTAGCTTTAACGATGTACACAGTGATGGCTATTCATTGTCAACAGTTTTTGTGGCATTTTCATGTATGTCGGTTGTTTCGCTCGCTGTCATTTCGCTGGAACGAGCATTTGCCGTTCTATGTCCATTTCTTCACCGAACAGCAAGCTCACAAGTTTACTTCTATAGCATCGCATTTGTTTGGGCTGCTGGAATAATTATGGCTACCATCTACTTATTCCCAGCTTTCCGTCTTTGGGACCAGTCTTATTCAATCATAGCGATGAACATCCTCGTCATGTTGTGTGTGTTCATTATTTGTGTTTCTTACATGGTGATACATTTCCATATAAAACGTTCACATCAAGTATTTGACTTTGTTCAAAGAGGAAACATGGAACGGAACTTAAGACTCTCAAAAACGATGTTCATAGTTACGTCCTTGTCATTTTCCTGTTGGATTCCATCAGTTATTTTGTACACTGTGGTGGACGCTTGCTTCGGTTGTGTTCCTTCAGAAGTAATGTGGATAGGAACTATTCTTCATTCGGGTAACTCTATTGTTAACCCTATCGCATACAGCTGTAGAATGCCAATCTTTAGGAAAACACTGAGTAGATTACTAAAGAAGCGCCAGCCTGAAAATGTTGAACTCGCTCAGTTGTAGCGTTTTCATTAGCCTGTTCCAGGCTCTCAGATGGGAGTTGGGACGGCACTAAAATTAGAACGGGAACGCGAAAATAAGACGCTGCTACGTTTTCATTAACCCTTTAAGCCCTAACAGTCATGAAAATGAAATTTCTCTTAACATCATCACTTCTTGTTCAAACATTCAAGTGATAAGAATAAAGAAAGTGATCACCAAGGATAAGATGTCTTGATATTCAGACAAATTCTCCTTACTAGTTCCATAAGAAATGTATGGAGATCAGTAAAGAGAATATGCATTTTTATAACAGAGCTTAAAGGCTTAAGATGAGCCGATCAGATCGATATCAGAGTAATCGATAGCGAGGCATTTTGAGACTCAACCTCGCCCCCAGGGTTTTCTATATGGCGGCAGCTGGGAGAAGACCTTGAGCGGCCGCCATATTGAAAACCTAGAAGACCCCGCGCGGGAAAGAGGCTGTACGGGACTATTAGAAAGTAATCGATACTGCACGTAACCCCGTGATATCCGCCCGTGTCTCCAGAAACTACATCTTTCGACATCGTCAACAAGAAGAGTGACCGAGGTCTGGAAGGGTTTACAATGCAGAACAACTTGTTTCTATATGGTGAAAGCCGTCGGTATTTTTCCAAAAGTAGATACGTTGGGCAATAACATGACTCAATTGGGTATTAGAATTGACAAGATTGTCTCAAAAGCTCAAAAGTTGGAATGTGAGATAGCTAGGCTAACGTCCGCAGCTTTGCCAACTGTCGACTTATGAGTTTATGAGTTTACAGAGTCCCACTTGTTCTGGAATATGTTTCGTCTTGTTTACAAATTGAAAAATTCGTTTGACTGATAAAAATGTAAACTTCAGTCACTTTTAAGCGCAGTTTCGTTTAAAGTGCTACTATGATCAAAAATACAAATTTTTTGTTCTCTCCATATTTCGAATATATAAGTACATATTACTCACCGTGCAAAGTTTTACGTCGAAATTCGTACGGAAAGTCCGATTATTTTAACTGTAATTTTCGAGTCCGGCTTGCCGCCATTACTCAATTCAAAAATGACCGGGACGAGTTGGGCCGAGTTGGCCCAGAGAGGAAGTGACGTAGAAGTCTCAACACAACAAAACAAACGTGGCTACTTTCTTATGCATTTGGAGAGGTGTGAGGGTTCGCAAAATTCATTTCTTCGATTTTGAGCTGAAGTATGCGTGGTCGGCGCTCTGTTGTTGAAGATTACGGCAAAGAAAGCATCGATGAATCGGAAATTTCCATTCACAGTTCACCGACGAGTGGGTACGTTTATTTTAAACGGAAAAGCTTCGTTTGTGTTCACCGGAAGGTCTTCAATCCTGTTGGACACCCAGCTGTTTGCTCTCTGCATTTTACGGCTGAATGTTTTACTCAAGCATTTGATGAGAAAGGTACAAGGAAATACTTAAAACCAGGATCAGTTCCAGCCATCAGGAAGAAAAACAGCAATCATAATTCTGAGCGGGATCGTCGAATGGTGGGTGAATATTTGTGCTAACATCACATGTACGGTAAGATACACATTTCCTCACATAACTAAGAGATACTTCGCTCGGTTGTCTTGTGCATATACATGTATAATTCTCAACAGATTTCGGCTTAACTGCATAATATGTGCCCCTTCGCATGAACTATTTTCTGTGTCGCCACCAAGCCGGCTCCGCGATACGCAGAAACTATTTTTATTTAACTTGGCTACGCGGTACGCGGTAAGCAGAAAATAGGGAAACATTACCGCGTATTCTGTGTACTATAAACGTTCACCACTTAAACTTCCGCTAAAAGAATATTATTTGAAGTTCCTATAAACTAGTGGACTAAAATAGAACATCACCGTGTATTCCTCGTTCTATAAACGAAAATATTACGCAAAATTTCTTTGAATTACTCGGCCACAGATAACGTGAAAACATCAACAACGGAGCTTAATCGACCATAACAAACCTTACTGTGTATTGCTTGTTCTTTTTACTGCGTAGCCAGCTCCTAACATCCCTCACACATTTCAATTTATCTCTCTCCGCGTACCGCGTAGCCAGCTCTTAATATCTCGTTTATACTTCAATTAATTTCTCTTGACGTACGGCGTAGCGAGCTCCTAAAGTCTATAATTTCTTGAGCCTATCACCGCGTTCGGGGTAGCCAATTCTCTTAGCAACGCTTTTGATGCCTATTCCAGTTTATACGTAGACTTCTGATGGTAAATCAGAATTTATCTCTATAAATTAGCATTTGCTTGTTTACTAGGTAGTAAGATTACCGTGTTCGCACAATTACATGGGCGATTCGCAACATCACTTCGTTTTAATACGTGAATTTATTTTCCTCGACCTTTTGTCTCATCTTTAAAATTCTGAATGTATGTTGGGCTCAGGGCTCTCTACATGAATTAAAAAACTTTCATGTAGCGTTATGTGGGCTTTTCTTATAGAAGACAGAGCTTATTATTATAGGATTTGTTATTTTTAGGTGTAAAATCTTTCTAACTACAATTCAGGATACTGCAACAAATCTGTGAGCATAACAACAAATTAACCAGTATCGACAAGAAATAAAAGCAATAGTAAGAAACAGCTGACGGACCCCAACACGACAGACATGTGAAACAGTTAAATTTGTTGTATTATCGGAAGGATTTCAGTGCTTGTGATTTGGGATAACTGGGATATTTGTTCGGCTTCTTGATCAATTCTTGCATTGTGAGACGGCTTCCTCTTCGGTAGCGAGAGGCTCTAAACTGTCATTGTATGGCGCGACTTCTGCGAGTTCGCCGACTTCCTCCCCAAAAAACTTTGTTCTTAATCGCTCTCAAAAGAACTGGACGACAAATTCGACGGAAAACACATCCATATAATACAATGTTTGGCTCTCTATTTTCGACTCTTCATTATGCTCTTCTCAGGCCTTTGTTGTGGCGATGGTTGAGACTTCTACGTCACGAGCAAAATTCACGTGGTTAGAGATAAGACCGCTTCCATGAAATTCGCAGGCTTCTCTTTTGTGAACTGAGTAATGGCGGACGTGTTTAACGCGGTTTTCGGACATATATTCCTGGGCCGTGTAAGCATGTATCGATCTAATTTATAGCGATTCATATAATATGGCATCTATTGAACAGTTTGAAGTTTGAAAAAGTTGAAAACAAAACCAAAAATTTTCATCGTAGTAGCACTTTAAACTTTAGTAACAAACGCCTCGCTTTGAGCGTGGACTTCTCGCAAAGGGCTATAAACTAGGAGCAGTCTGTCTTTCCGCTCAGGGATAGTAGCTGCTTGGCACGGTACGCACGTCACGTTTCCACGCGGCAGGCGATTTTCACGCTCGGCTCGTGTGTTCTTTTCGCTCAACTATCCCAGATCGGAAGGATAGTCTGCTCGTAGTCTTGGAAACTTTAAAAGTGTGACGAAAAAACATTAGCTTGATGATCGCAGCCCACAAGTCGTTGAATGGACATGTAACGTAATTTAAGGACGTTCGCGCTAATTGTTTCTGCGCATCCTTACTGCGCACGCAATTCACTGCCACGTCATGCATTGAGCGCGCGCGCTGTTGGAGAAATGTGGAGATATATAGCGCTAGTGGGCACTTTAGTATCTATGCACGGGTTTAACTCTCTTAAATGTTCGGTGACCCCATATTTTCTTTTGATATTTCACTTTCTCTGTCAACTATCTACGTTTTGAGAAAAAATAAAGAAAATCTGTATTGTGGAAGTTTGATTTTTTTCAACTTTTCTGCCCTCGGGTCATCGAATTATGCTATTATTGTAGCTGCACGGTGTTCGCAAAAGTCCATCTTAGAGGATGAGTTTAACTAAAAGGATGACACCAGCTCACATTGTTTACTTGACAGACCCACTTAAATAAAATTTGACTTAGAAAGTGGGTCTACAGCGAATCATTTTTAATATTTTTCAACTAACAAGCACTGAGGCCATGTCGAGTTGCGAGGGCCGATTTGTCAAAATTGGGGTAGTTTTCCACGCGCTTTATTTTGAAAACGAAGTCGGTGACCCCCCAATGTTTTTGCATTTCTGACATAGGTAACTCATTATCTGACTGCAGCCAAAGTATGAAAAAAATCTGTATTGTAGAAGTTTTTCGCGCGAACGTCCTTAATAACAAATTGTTTGACATCCACTTAACAAATAAAAAAGCCAAAACCGTGCTTTGTTCTGTGATAAAGCACGCAAGGAAGTGACGAGAGCACGAAAGAAGTGTAGGGTGAACACGAGCCGCAGGCGAGTGCTTCTCCCTACTTCTTGAGTGCTCTCGTCACTTCCTTGAGTGTTTATCACAGAACAAAGCACGGTTTTGGCTTTTTTATTTGTTTTATAATATAGCTTTGCTCATATTTGTAAAGAAACTGGCTTTTAATTGCAAGAAATCGAGTTTTTTTTCATAGCTTGCAAGCGCGCGCAAGAAAGGTTTTCAGCTTGCCAGCGCGCGCAGAATGGCGTCACGGGCTACTCCGTGCATCTGTACTCTGATAAAGCACGCTGTTTCAACCAATCAGAGCGCGCGTTATATCGAAACTTTATTATAATAAAAAGTCAACCATCAGTCTCAAATAAAAGTTGCTTTGGTGAATTCAGAAATTCTGATTGGTAGCAGAGTGTGGGTAATATGAAAATATTTTTTTGGCTTATAAAGTAATTAGCAGCCTTGAAGCAAACAGCATGCAAGATTAAAAAAAAAGGACCGTTTGAATAACCAAGCTATAAACTGTTGCGGCAAACTAATAAACACACTGTTGGAGCGGTGTTGGCAAAAAATATCTTCAGTATCTTTCTATACCAAAAACTATTTATTAAAAATGTTTTAGGCAGTCAAATTGGACATAATTAAATATGTATCCTAAACCTGGCACCACCACGAAATAATGTTCTGATTAAAATACCGCAAAAAAGGAAAGATTCCAAACATTGCACTGAGTATTCTTGTCTCAGGCTCTTCAACTTGTCACAGTTGGTTTAGTCAACCAGTCCACATTGAGCTAGTTGAAATTATAATGCATCCACCCAAATAGTCTAACTCGTGGAAATGAACAAACATCAAATGGTTCGACTGGTGTAAACGTAATGATTCAACCGGTTAAAGCGATCTGTCGTCAAGGGAGAATCTAATTTTATGGGTGGTTGGTCGCGAGTAACTGTGGTGTGTTGCGGGTAAATGTCGTAAGTAAATTGTCGCAGGTGAAATAAACAGGGTCTTAATAGCGGGAGCAGCTTTGACGCTTGACGGCTGAAAACAGAGTTTTGATGGTGGATTGCAAACTGGATGGTAAGGTGTTCCACTCAGCTGGCCTTATAAAGTATGTTTCTCGAAAACAATCCTACTTTTGTTTCACGGGCTTCTGGGTAAGGTCATAATTATTCGGATGGAAGTTTCGTGGCTTAAACTTGGGCTCAAAAGAGGTATCAGTAATTACTTACATCAGAAGTTATAAGTCCATTTCTAGATTATAAAAAAAAAACGGATCCGCGATCTCTCTATGGAATTCCGGGAAAGGAAGAGGTTAGTTTCGTAAAGTCTTTCGATATAGGGCATGTCCTGTGGATAGTTTAGTATAGACTTGGTAACTCTGCGGTGAACATTTTCAACCAACAAGTGGTATTTGATCGATGGTATAAGGAGACCACAAGGTTGCTTCCGTGTTTCGGCTCCGGTCTTATTAGAGCATAATATTATAATTTCTTGGTCTTAGGGTCAGTGAGATCTATTGTAGACTCTCTTGACTAACCCGAGGGTATTGTGGGCTTTCGCGACTGTCTGTTCGATTTGTTTGGATCAGATCAGTGAATACGTGGTAGGAAATGTGAGAGACGCCCACGAGCATCTGGCCATCCAAGCTGTAGGACCTCTTTAACGTCCGACGGGTCTTCCTTTTTCAGCTCCTTGTCATTACAAGTTTTTAACTCTCTTGTCCAGTGCTTCATCCATTTATGAGGGCAGTTAGTATGCCGCTGAAGATGACTGTTGCGTCAGGTCGATCTATAGGACGATATAGTTGGAGTCGTCGGCATAAAGAGCAATTGGAGGTTGACTGGATATAGTCAGGGCTCGGTACTCGGGCCGCTAAATATTGTTCCTTGCTTACAAAAATAATGCCCAAGAGGCAAATCAAGATGTTACAGGAAGCCAGTGAGATAAGACACCTTCCAGAGCGACTCTTTGCAAACTGCTTGTAAGGTAGCTGCGAAACCAAGAGAGAAGAGGGTCAGAGATACCAAAGTTTTCTAATTTAGAGTATCGGGTTGTGCGCACCGACCTTGTCAACTGAAGCTTTCGATAAGGCTAGAAAGAAGGCGCCAATTTCCCTGCCGCTCACGAAAAAGCATTAGAGGTTAGTTTTGTTTTCACGGGTTATCGTTCTTTCTATGACGCGTCAAATTTGGCTTACACTACAAAAAAATCCTTAACAGTTATGCGATTGACGTCAACTTCATCTTTACCAATAATGACGTGCTCACTGATTAGCGACTCAGTATAGTAGGCAAGTTCACTGATCACCCGTTTTTAGGTGTGCGGGTGGAATAATACAAGGAATTCTTACGGTCCTGCAATTTTAACTTAATAGAGACTGCATTCCTTTCTAGGTTAGACAGCTTAGACAACAGAGCGGGGCGACGGGAGGGGATATTGTCACGTGTTCCCGAAGCACAATTTTCTATTTCACGAATCACGTGATTCACGAATTTTTAAAAGAATACAGAAATTGCTAGTGTGGCAATGGCACGAAACTTCAATCAAAGTTCGTCAGTACAACAGGGGATCATAGATTGCTTACTTTATTTCATGAACGTCGTGCATAAATTACCTTATGAAAAAAAAATGACTTAATTGGACAGCTCGTCCACTGTGACTGGTTACTACCCTCAAGAAGGTTATTTCATCATCTCCATCGTCTCCTACTGTATATTCACATTCACTGTCCGTGTGATATTGTTCCTCAGGCATTTCCTTTTCAGACTCTTCAGGGTTTGCTTTGGGTTGATTTGTCCCTTCCTTCGCCAGTCTACAGATCTTCTCCTCAAAACTTTCTCCAAGACCACGCTTTACGCACTCCTCCTTGATTCCGGCAAAACTGTTTAGACAAAGATGTTTAGACTTCTGTACGACAGTTTAATTCCAATCCGAATACGTTCTTTCGAGCCGACAAATTTACTAGACCGTATTCCCACAGTTATTTCCCGTTTCAGGGTCGGCGTGGTAAAAAAATGGTTGCTTCTACAACCCTAATTTTATCAGATTCGGCAGCCTAAGGTGACTGAGGTGAGCCTGAGTCATCCGAGCCATAGCAAGCAATGTCTCATCGCACATCAATCTCAGGATTTTAGCATTTCATGCACGTGTCACGAGATAACTTCAGCTCATATACGTGTAAATGTTGATTCATGTAGCATCTGTGTAAGCTAAAACAATGAATTTTATACAAATAGGTTTGCTATGAACATTCTTCGAACGAGTTCACTTTGTTAAAAACGAACGTTTCTGTTAAAGAAAAGGATATTTTGTTTCAAATGTTTTTTTTTCCATTAAACCTGATTAATCAACCAAAATCTGTCTCAAAAGAGTAAGACTTGTCATGATAAACGATTTTAGATTGTTTAGTTAATCTGCATGAAGAGGGCGAATAATAACCTGTTATAGTTTGGAAAAAGTGTTCATAAACTTGATTACTGTCATCTAAACATTATCAAACTTAGCCAATAGTTAAAAATTTATGATAATAAGTCAGTCCGGGGTTGTGGTATTGCAAGTTTACACTATATTGATGCATGTCAAAATATCGTGATGAATCGGAAAAAAATTGCTGGAGTTTGGAGGCTTTGTTGTTGTCCTGTTGTCCTTTCTCTACAGGTATCTTTCGCCTACAACCACTACACTTAACGAATGCATATTACAAAACCAAAGCAAAAAAGATTGAAAGAAATAATGACGTCACTGTAGTCCAGTGTCTTTTAATTCAGCAAGTGAAGTCAAGAAAAGGGCTTTGTGATCATTTGGTTCAATCTGCTAAACGATTAGTAAAGCGGCTGTTTTCTATTCTCAAGTTTGTTTCAGTTTGTGTATGTCCCTCTTGGGTTCCAGATGATCAATCAAGCGCAACTGGCAGATGACATTGAGTTACACTATATATGCGTTTGTGCCACTCTCTCGTTACGCTGTTTGAGGTACAGCTAGAGGTAGGTGTTGTTCATGTCGTCTTGATCAAGTGATGTCTGCGTGTTTGAACTTGAAACAGTGAAGCTTTTCTTTCTCCAAAGTTATACTGGCTCCGCGCGTGCTTTTGCTTGTAATTCACTCAGAGATCTGTTGCATCGAATTCGTGTCGTAAATTGCTAAAATATTACACTTAACTGGAGAACATATAAAGACATGACGGTAGTGTCAAGAATTGTTTCCATAAATTTGAAGCCTCTACGGTTAACGAATGCATAGTAAACGGCGCCTTTGTGCCATTCTCTCGTTACGCTGTTTGAGGTACAGCTAGAGGTAGGTGTTGTTCATGTCGTCTTGATCAAGTAATGTGTGCATGTTTGACCTTGAAACAGTGAAGCTTGTTTTTCTCAAAGTTGCAATCATCCACATACTTTTGCTTATTGTTGTCGGATTGTAGCTAATCAGAGAGTTTGAACGAAATTCAAAAAACTGTTACAACCAGTTTGTGTCCTAAATCGCTAAGATATTGCCGGCACTTTATCGGAAAGCCGTGTATACCGCATTTACTCAAAAGAGCGCCGCCCTCGAATAAGCGCCGCTGCCCAAACAAACGCCGCATTCATGAGCAAAAATATTAACAAACGCCGCCCCCGAATAAGCGCCGCATACTTCCAGCAACAATGCAGCGCTCACTGATTTTTCACATGGCTACTGCTGAAATCCTAATGCGGCTGATACTTTTATTGCTGTTATTGTTATTTAATTGAATGTGGAAAGGGATATAGACCTTTAAAACTAACTTTTTATTGCGCCCTTCTTATGCTATTGTTATGGAGAAAACAAAGATTAAGAATGATTACATCTGACTGTGTTATTCGCTGGTAGCCAGTTTAAATAAGCGCCGCCCTCAAATAAGTGCCGCACCAAGAAATCGAAAAATTTAATAAAATAAAATTTAATTTTTGAGTAAATACGGTAACCACAATGGCAACGTAACTATTGTCTCAATAGTTTTTCTTCGAGCAATTATATCAAATCTAACCTTTCTTTGAAATTTTACCATTATTTCAATAGTTTTTGTTCGATCTATTATTTCGCATCAAGCCATTAGTTTAACAGTTTTTGATCTTTTCATTGTTTCAAATAGACCTATGATCATTGTTTCAATAGTTTCTGTTCTTGCCATTATTTCAAATGAAACCATTGTGTCTATAGTTTTTTTCTTATAGCCACTGTTTTAAATCCAACCATTGTCTCAATAAATTTTGATGTAGCCAATGTTTCAAGAAAACGAATTCAAAATTAATATGTTTGCCATTTTTTAAGAATATCAAAAATCGGAAAAAAAAAATTACTAGTTTATGTGTACTCGTACGGGGGATGGATTTCGCGCCATGATTGAAGGTTCATAAACTCGAGCACTGTCCATCTAAACATTATCAGACTTAGCCAGTAGTTAAAAATCATGATAATAAGTCAGTCCGGAGCTGTGGTATTGTAAGTTTACACTATATTGATGCATGTCAAAATATCGTGATAAAGTCGAACAAATAATTGCTGGAGTTTGGAGGCTTTGTTGTTGTCCTTTTGTCATTTCCCACAGGCACCTTTCGCTTGAAGCCACTACACTTAACGAATGCATAGTAAACCATAGCAAAAACAAAAAGGATTGAAAGAAATAATGTCACTGTAATTTACTGTAGTCCAACGTATCTTATTCCGTTCCTTTTAATTCGGCAATTGCGAAGGTCTTTGATCATTTCGTTTTGCCCCGCTCAACGAATAACTAAACGGCCATTTTTTTCATTCTCAAGCCAGGGTCTGGAAGGGTATTCTCGGGATCTGGGATTTGGCCAAAATACGGTGCGGGATTCGCGAAAACGCTAAATATCTTGACGGGACTCGGGATTTGACTGCTACCAGGGAAGCGGGATTCGCCAAAATTTGGGCACGGGATGCAAGATTTTTTGCTTTTCTGTCAGGAATTCGGGAAATCGCCTCGACCCAAGTAAACGTTCTAGTGGCAAAAGCGAATCAACCAGGCGAGTACAAAATATCAATCGAAAGGGCCAATAGACATCTTAAATATATTAGCTTTTGCAGAAATTAGTCTTTCTTAAATGTATTTTTGGGAAAGAAAAAACGGGATTCAGGATAGCGATGAAAAAAGTGCGGGATGAGGGATTCTCGTGGAAAAGGAGCGGGAATACGGGATCAGGACCCCCCCTTCCAGACCCTGTCAAGCTTGTTTGTCTGTTTGTTCAGTTCATGTATGTGGCTCTTACTGGATGATCAATAAACAGCAAGTGACAGATAACATTGAGCTACACTATCTATGTAAACATGTAAATTGTGTCCGTTTGTGCCACACTCTTAGTATGCTGTTTGAGGTACAGCTAGAGGTAGGTGTTGTTCATGTATGTTGCACTGACTCACATGCTTTTGCTTGTTGTTGTCGAATTGTAGCTAATGAAAGAGTTTGAACAAAATTCAGAAATCTGTCGCAACCCTTTTGTGTCCTAAATTATGGGCTTTACCTCGGTGTAAGAACCAAAAGAAGCAAAAAATTTAAAGGAAAGCCTACAGCAAAACAATAGCTAACAAACAAATAAAATCTTGTCAGGTTCTTACACCGAGGTAAACCCCTAAATAATTAAAATATTGTACTTAAGGCTGGTTTCCATATGATCGCTACGATCGCCGCGATCGCTGGAAAAAAACGTTCAGCAATCAGATACCACCATCCTCTCTTGATACCACGCAGCTCTTAACAACCTCTAATTTCATTGGACCTTGGTATCACGCAGCTCTGTTGTTTTCAGGGCTAGGGTCCATTGTTTTGTTGTTTGTTCTATTGTTTTCTCAGCAAATCAGAGAAGACCTTGTAAGAGCTGCTCAGCAATTTATTTATTTATTTACCGGTAACGCCTACCCTTCGAAGCCGAAGATTGATGGCGTGGGGTCAGCTAAATATTACGAAAGTATTACAATTGTTGCCATCATGTGGAAACAACGTTTTAGCAATAGTAGCGATCACAGCAATCATATGGAAACCAACCTATATGGAAACTGCTCAGCGATCAAAGTCGCAACGACCGCTCAACTTTTTTAATAGCGATCGTAGCGATCATATGGAAACCAGCCTTCAACTCGAAAGCGTATAACCCCATAATGGTAGCGTTAACTATTGTTTCAATAGTTTTTGGTCGAGCAATCATATCCAATCTAAACCATTGTGTCAAATCTCACCATGATTTCAATAGTTTTTGTTCTACCATTATTTAGCATGTAGCCATCGTTTTAACAGTTTCTGATCTTGTCATTGTCTCAAAAGTTTTTGTTGTTGTCATTATTTCAAATCAAAACATTGTTTCAATAGTTTTTATTATAGCCATTATTTCAAATCTGACCATCGTTTCAATAGCTTTTTGTTCTAGTAATTATTTCAAATCCAACCATTCTTTCAATTGTTTTCGATCTACCCAGTTTTTCAACTGTATCGAAACTCTTAGTCGTAACCATGGTTTTAATAGTTTTTGTTCTTATAGCCACTGTTTTAAATCCAACCATTGTTCAATAAATTCTGATCTAGCCAATGTTTCAAGTCTAATTATTTTCTTCCTAGTTTTTGATCCAGAAAACGAATTCAAAATTAACATGTTTGCCATTTTTTAAGAATATCAAAAATCGAACAAAATTACAGTGTTCTCATACGGGGAATGTATTTCGCGCCATGTTTGAAGGTTCATAAACTTGATCACTTACATCTAAACATTATTAAAGCTAGCCAATAGTTTAAAATTTATGATAATAAGTCAGTCTGGGGCTGTGGTATTGCAAGCTTACAGACTTTACGCTGCATTGATGCATGTCAAAATATCGTGATAAAATCGGAAAAAATTGCTGTTTGGAGGCTTTGTTGTTGTCCTGTTGTCCTTTCTCTACAGGCATCTTTCGCTTGAAGCCACTACAGTTAACGAATGCATATTCCAAAACCAAAGCAAAAAAAGAATGAAAGAAAGTAGTAAAGGGGGCTCGTATGGACATTTTCCTGGCTTCTGATTGGTTGAGTGACGTCATCACCGGAAGTGGAATGGGAAACCGCTGACCAGTTGGAAAAAAAGCATCGCGGGCTCATGCAACCGGAAGTCACGTGTTTTTGAGATGAGAAACCGCTGACGAGTAGGAAAAAAGGATCGTGGGCTCAAGGTGGGTTAAAACCGCTGAGAAAACGCGGGCTCAAAGTCCAAAGTCCAATTTGGGGAAGAGGGGTAACCGGAAACCACACAAAAAATGAAGAAAATACTTTTTATTGGTTTGTTTACAAGAACGGAGAAAAAATGGTTTTTGCTGAGTGTTCCTTAATGTTCAATAGAGGGTCCCCACCATTGTTTTTGACATCGAGTTATTCTTCGCCATTGGTTGTTGTCACGGATCCATTGTTGTAATTGACGTCGAGGATTTCTCATTAAAGGTATGGCAAAGGAACTGTAGAATGGGGGTGGTGGTGGTGGCGCCCAATGTTCTCGATCACAGTGATCACAATCGACGATCTTGTTTGGGCTTTCACTGGTAGCCATAGGGGTAGGTCTTGAAGGTGCGGGGATCGATGACTCTTTTGTCATAGACCAGCTGGTACCATTTGTGTTGGGGTTGAGTGAGCAAGGTGTAGTTTTTCGGGTTCCGGACAATGTGGTGACTTTTGGTGACTTGGATTTCCCGTGGTTTGGGAAGGGGTTTCTGGATTTCATCTTGGACATTTTGACGCATGACGTCATAATTTAATTGGGTGTGTCCTTCACTGTTGAGTCGGAAGCCTCTGACCTTGCATTCCACTTTTCCTTTATTTGTAGTATACCCATAGTTCTTGGGTCCTCCACTGACAAATTCTTGAATGTATTCATCATCAGCTAATTCGGAGGCGAAGTCCCCTAGATAGGAACCCAAGGTAGGTTGGAATTGAGTGGGTGTTTCCTCCAGGTAGATGACGGAGTCGGTGTCAAAGTAAAGGACTCTTTCCCCTAAGCGTTGGAGGGCGTCATACAATTTAAGACGGGCGTGGCAGGTGGTGAAGCAGGCCACAAAAATGTTGAGGTTGGGTGACACGCGGATGTCCTCTTTTTGGTTTTGGTAGTGGATCTCCACCATGTCATTATTGATAACGGACACGTGACGTACGTCTAAGGCATCGCTATCCAAGAAACGGTGGAAGGCATGAGGATCATCAAAGGCTTGAATTTGGGTCTTGTTGAGGCGTTGTCCAAACTTGCCCCACATGGAGTTCAACATGAGCTTAGCTAGGGTACGCAGGCCCGGGTTGTATTCGATCTTGTGGTAGTCCAACTGAATGCCTTCATGCAGGAAGTACTGTTCGATGTAACGTTGCTTTTCTTCTTCTGTCATGTCGTCCTTAGGCCACCCACTAGCTTCTTGTTTGATTTTCAACCAGGTGTTGACATAATCGGCGAAGAGGCCCTCACAGGTTTCTTTAAAATGCCAGGCTTCGTAGATGTATTGGACTTGGTACCCCAATTCGACGGCTTTCTTTAATTCTGGGGTACACCAGGTACTGGTGAGGGCGCGTTGTTCGTCGGGGTGAGGGCAATGATAGGATCTGTCCAAAAGAGGTTTGTCCATTTCTTCTTCCACACAACGGGCACAGAGGGGAAAGAGCAGTTTGCCGTCATGACGGTAAGGCAGCACGGGATGGTACAATTCACGGGGAGGCAGGATTTTGCATTGGATGAGGCCAAAGTACTGGTGTATGTCAGTGTGACCCGGTTGGGAATAGATGGTGGGATGTCCTTTGGGGTAGGTGGACTTCTTGTTGACCCACGGGTACAAGGAGGTGACATCGATGTAGTGAATTTTTTGGCCAGGGGTGATATGATGGTAGAGTTTGATGGCATTGGTACGCCCTCCACAGAAAGCATCCCGAGGTTCAAGAGGTTGGATAAAGTTGAGTTCCCGGACGAAGGAGTCGATCTCTGGTTGGGTGTCTCGGAGGTGGTCCCATTGACATCCCCACATTTGAATGACGTTGTACCCTTGCTTGGTAAGCTTTTGGACTTTGTCTTGGGTGACGTCATAGAGGTCCTGCATGGTTCGGTCATAGTTGCGGGGATGTTTTTCGTAGCGATGGGGATAACAGGTAGGGCATCCGTGGGTGAAACAGCCTTGAAATTCGTAGACGGTGTGGGTGTCGGGGCAATAACCATCCACATAGATCGGGGTCCCGGGGATCTTATACTCGCCTTCATTTCGGACATGTTGAATGTATTGGTGATGATGAGGCTCTGGATTGGCACTGACCAGTAGATCGGCGGGGGTAAGATCTTGGAGGGCGCGTTGACGTAGTTGGTGATCGCACCAGGTTAACCATTGAAGGGCTGGGAGGGACTGGTTGATGTTGTTTCTCCACCCCTTATGACCGGCGGGTTCGCTGGCAATACTGTTCGGGATCATCCGGTTCATACGTAAATCTCGATTACAAGCGGAGGCAATGGTGACGTGATCGAAGGGATTGAAGCCTGTTAAGTCTTCAAACATGCGTTTGAAAGTCAGACATCCTTGTTTCAAGAGTCGTACATCGGAACTGCAATAGGCCAATAACTCTTTTTGGAAATGAAACACCACGCCCTGATCGCGTTGTTCTTGATGCCAGGTTTCAAAGGCTTGTCTGCCTTCGAGTGTCATGGCCTCAGGCATGTAGTAATCGCGTGAGGGGAGGATGCCCACGTAGTGTTGATACTCATCACTGGGTACGTTGAACTTGTGCGGGAAGTACCCTTTGCAGAGTTCTGTCAAACCAAAGGTTTTGGGAAACGCGGAGAGGGGCATCTGGAAGAAACTCATCGAATCAATGAACCGGATGCGGTCATGTTTGATCTCTAAGAGTTTACACCCGTTGCGGAGTTGTTCAACGATGCGGTTGTCCCCATAGTATTCTTGGATGATAAAGTACCCATCGTACCCTTGAAAATTATGAGCGATGACATTGACTTGACGGGTATCGTGAAGAGTCAAGGTATCCAACCATTCCAGAAAGTCACGGATACAGGTGGGACCTGGGAAAGGCTTGGGTTCATCGTTGTCTTCGGTTTCGGCCACGACGAGATTGGCAATGTGTTTTTCCTGGGGTTGCATGGCTTCGATATCAAAGAAGACGTGTAAGGGAGGCAGGTCTTCCTCCTCGTCCTCGGAGGAGGCATGGGGTTCCGCGGCGGCGGCACCTCGTTTGGCGCGAGGACCTTTTTGACGGGTCCTCTTTCTCTTCTTTTGGTCTTGAGGTTTGGGGGCTCTTTGTATAAAACAACGGTGGTCGTCAGCGTGGACGTACTGATGACAAGAAGGGCAATCCACGTGCTTACAACGGTGACGTTGAATGCGGGACAAGCCCACATTTTGTTGATAACAGTCAATGCATCGGTGTCGTTGAGAGCACACGGAGGACTGGAGGTCCGTGGTGGGTTTGCCAGCATGGGTCTTGCTGGCATGGGCTTCCAAACACGCGGGTCCGAAAAAGTCCCGATGACACGACTTGCAACGTTGAGTGGCTTTCAGGTGTCGGGGGTAAGCATGTTGAAAGTCTGGACAATCTTTCTGTCGACAGGCTCCGCATACCTTGGTCTTGGTGCATCGATGACGTCCCTCGGTGTTGTAGGGTTTCCAACAATCCGCACAGACATAACTGGACCCGAAAAATCCCGGCAATTTGGTGATGACATCATAATGGTCTTGGTTGTGCAACAGGATCAGTTGTTTGTCAGAAAGGGGTCCAAACGTCGTGATGTGAAACGATCGCTGTGCATCCACCAGGATGATCTGGTAACCCGTGAGGGAGGGAGCTTGACTGAATTGGGTCAAGGCATCATACCCACAGGGACCGAAGGGCACCTTGGTTTCATTATGGAGGTCCCAAGCTAAGTTTCTCTGGAGTTGACTTCCTTGTCGAATACTGTTCCATTTCGGGTGCTGGTCCACGCGAGCTTTGGCGGTGACAAGGGCTCTGGCACAACAGAGGTCATCGTCGTTTGTGATTGTTATTACCGATCGTTTGTTGGTTGTCAACATGGTCATGGTGGGATGCCCTGGTTTCCCGCGACGGGGTCTGCCGGTGCCTTGAGGAGCATGATGAACTTGAGTGATGGAGACTTGAAAGGAATCATCCATTTCAAATTGTTCGTTGCTGTTGAGGGCTTGGGCTAAACGTTGGAACAGAGCTTCCACACGTTCTGTGTCTCGACGCCATTCACCTGCACGTAATCCCCACCCCTGAAAATTATTGTGCAGGCGATCGGATGCTATTGTAAAGTAGAGGCGATCTTGATCGTGGAGGTCGGGGGTGGTGGTTAACACTTGATCGACGGCTCGACGTAATCCATCTTGGAGAGCTTGGGTTATATTTTGGCCTGGAAGCAAGTTCCCCCTTTGACGTAACTGGGTCTTGAAATGACGTTCTTGTACCCCCATGCGATCACTCGTCCGATTCACAAAAGGTTCTAAGTCAAATTGGAAGGTAACTTGCGCAGAGGGATCCAATCCACCCCCGCTTTGTTCCCATTGGTCCAAGGCCTCTTGACAAATCTCATCACTGTCTCCTAGCTCTTCTTCTTCTTCGGTGCAAATCAAAGGTCCCATACAGGAATTTGTGTCGTCTTCTGAATCAGAGATGTCCAAACCGAGCATGGACATTATCTCACGTGTAGCGAGGCCACTTGGCCCCGCCACATTGTCATTGTCGTGAGAGGACATGATCAGATGAAGTCACTGGAGATCGGGGCTCTGTTTTTATAGAGAACCAAAATGTCACGTGGGAGGGGAAGGAGCCAATGACCTTACCCGGACACAGGGTGTCCTAGGGAGGGGTGGGACGGGGTGGGGGGACCCCCCTCCCCCCTCTCTAAATGGGGGTCCCTGGTGCATCACGGGAACGAATGAGAGACTATAAAACAGATCGATCCTCGGGCTGGAACATCTCAACATGGACTCTCGCCATGAGAATTTGTTAGAGACCTTTGAAGAGTTCGAGCTCGATTTGGAAGTGGAGGAGGTCTTAGAGAAAGTGAAGAGGGAGGTGCTGTTGAAGGACGATCAGTTGGCTGAGTTTGCAGAAACTTTGAAGCAGTTGGAGCCGGAAAAAGTGGAAGCCCAGAGACGTCGAAGAGAACAGGCGGCTCCTTTTCACCCACTGTGCTACCCTCAATTAACGTGTGAGTGGTTCGTGGAGGGGCTCGACTATTGTTGCGATTACTGGCGGTACCAGTTCAAGAGACCACGGACACCTCCGCCAGCACCGCCACCATCGCCCCATGTCTACAGAAAGAGAGGGCCTCCGCCGCAGCAACCGTCGTCACAGACCCCCCGTGAAGTACCAACAAAACAACGACGACGATGACCTTAATGACTCTGACCCAGACGAGGACTTGAACGACGACTTGAACGACATTGACTATGTTCCCGACTATGACCCGAACGACGACGACGACCTTAACGACTCTGACCCAGACGAGGACTTGAACGACATAGACTATGTTCCTGACTATGACCCGAACGACGACGACGACGAAACGACAGAGTTACTGACGAAAGACGAACGACGACGGAGACGGAACGCAATCAAAAAAGCTAGGTACAATGGTCGTTACCCAGAGAAAGCCCGAGCGAGGAATATTGTGAAAAAAGCCAACTACCGACGCAAGTACCCTGAGAAAGTGCGTGCTGCCAAAAAACGATACCGAGAACAATATCCGGATCGAGTGCAGGAGTCCAAAAGGCGTTATGAGGAGACGCATAAGGAGCAACGGACTGCCACCAAAAAAAAATGGGCCCAAAAGAACCGAGCACGTTGTGCCGAATACGACCGGAAGTATAGAGAGAAACATCGGGAACGTTTGAGAGCCCAAGCGCGTGAATATCGTCAAAAGAATCGTGTACGAATATTGGCGTACAAAAGGATGTACAATAAAAGGGCCAAAGCACGGGCGGCTCGTCGGGCATATCGTGCTGCGAACCATGAGAAACTGCATGCGCAAAGAAGAGAGTACTACTGGGCGAACCGCGAGAGGTTCTTGGAGCTCGCTAAAAGGTACTACCACAACAAAAGGAAGCAGGTGCCTCGCCCCAAAACGCCAAAAACACTGCGGGTGGTATTGACTAATTGTAGGACGCAACCTTCTCTGGAAACGTATTTGAATGACTTTTGTGCCTCCTTACCTTCTGTAGAGAGACAGAAAACGGAAGAGAAAATCAAAGCATTAGGACCCTTGAAACTGACCATTCCCTTGGAGGACTTTAAGAAATCGACGCCTAAAATGTCTGAGAACTTTTCTTTTTGTGAATCATTTCTAGATTCTTATACTCTCACGGATATGGATTCGGGGGGTGTGCAAGTCATGGACTTGGGACCCCCTGACTTGGGCCCCCCTGAATTGAACCCCTCTGACTTGGAGGACTTTTCGTCTTTGTTGCAGAACATAACGCCTGACGAGTGGACCGAGTTACTGAAGGATGTGGAGGACTCTTGTTCCTTTGATCTGGAGGCATTGGTGCCCCCCGAAGACCTCGTTCATGACATGTCGCCCGACGAGGGCGTGGATTTGATGTTTGATTTAGTGACTTGAACATTTCGTCTCAGTATTTGGAAGAACATCCGTCTCAGTATTTGGCAGAACAATGAACTTGACAACTCATGAACCAATGAGACAAGTGACATTGTTTTTATTTTATCAGGATTATTTTGTCTACATCACAAGGGGTTCTGTCTCGCAAATCCTGTTTGAGACTCAACACGAACTACAGAAGACTACCGAACTGCAGAATAACAATGTGACATTTTCATTGTTTATTGACTCAACATGTTATTAAATGTTTACAATTTCAAACGTTTCTTGGCTTGCATGATTTTCTTGACCACCCGTTCCGTCTTGTTTTTCTTGCCGGGTAATCGATCAATGGCTTGGATCATCTTGGTATCGGCTTTCCATTTATCTTGCAAATTCTTGGCACGGCTGTAATCAATGTCGTGTTGTTTAGCAATCTGGTCCAAGCGATTGATCCCGGGATCCCCCCGTTTCAGACGTTTGGCCAAATGGGTGCCAGGGCCCATGTACTGATAACCGGGCCAATGAAATTCCTTCCCCGTTTTCGCAATCCATTTTTGGACATCTAAGGCCCCTCCTCGTTGGGGGCGTTTCCGTTTAATACCCCTTCTCCTCCTCTTGGCGGGCATGTTTTATTCACTGTCGTACTGCAAACGTCTCCGTCGGGGCTGTTTGGGTTTAGTCCAATCTTCCCAACCGGGTAAAGGTTTTAATCGTTGCACTTCACGGGAGACTCCTTTGCCTTCGCCTTTGCCTTTGCCTTTGCCTTTACCACTCTCAGCTAACTTTTTTTCCAAGGCCTTGCGCTGTTCTCGAAGGACTTGTAAACGCGTCCGGGTATCCCCTCGACTGGTAGAAGGTATCTCTTCTCCTCGACTGGTAGAAGGTCTCTGTTCTCTCGCGCCTTCCCTGGTAGCAGGGGTAATGGTGGGTTTGGGAGCCGACGGGCCTCCTTTTATCATGCGCTTCAACCATTGTTCGACGGGTCCCGTCACCAAATCCCCGGCTTCTTCTTCTTCTTCACCCGGTGGACCACCCGGGGCACCCGGGGCACCAACCCCCACCCCGCCGGGAAATTGACGAATGCGTTTGGTTAACTTGATTAATTCTTGACTCAACGGTTTGGTTTGAGCATTGACCAGGGGTGGAGGTAATTGGGGGTTGGCTAATAACACATGTTTTTGGGCGGCGAGCGTCGCGGCTTTGTTCAACAAGGCATTTTCGGTGAGTTCTCCTTTGTAATATTGAATGAGTTGTTCCAAGTCCTTTTGGGGAATCATGTACACCTCGTCCATGGTCTTCCAATGCACGACAGCTGTCACAACAGGTGATATTTATGCTTCCATGTCTTGATACGTTAACGAACACATTGACATAACACCTCGTGAAGTCCTTGAAACAACCGTTGTCCTTTTTGTCGGACTAACCACTGACGACGTTTTTTGACGGAATGTTGACGACGTCCCAAATCACGTAGTACCTTTTTATAGGGTTGAAGTTTAGCCAGCATGGGTGGGGTCACAGGAATCTTGTTTTTTAAAAAGTTCAACACCAGTTCACTCACAGCATTGATTTGATCGGCATTGGCATGTTGTAACAACTCTTGACGTTTGGTACCATTGGCTTCTTGTAACATGGACCGTAAAAACGGTAATTGACGTCGAAGACGTTGCATCCTTTATCGGTGACGACGACGATACCGTTGATTGGCTTTTTGAATCGTGCGTTTTATACGTTTATCCGTTTCCAAGGCCACGGCTTTCCCCAATCCTACCATAGCGGGCACCAATAGATTTAAAAAACCGCCTCGTTGACGACGACGGCGTCGTCTTCTCCTCCTCACCATGGTCGACCCGTCAATAGACGTTGAAGGGCTTTGTCTTGTTTGATGGCATCTCGCGACTCTTTATAGCCTTGACGGGTATTGCGTTTAAAATCTTGCCACCAACCCCCACCTCGTTGTCGACGGTAATGTTGTACATTATCGGTAATGCCTTTCAAGGCTTGACCACCTAATTTGCCTAAAGCCAGTCCAAACCCAGGGGCGGGACCTGATAGAAACATACTCATGCCATGGGCAATTTTATCCACCAAACGGGGTTTGCGACGCATTAAAGCCCCTCCTCTTTGTTTCCTTTTTCGGCGTCGTCGTCGTCGTTGGACGGCCATGGTTCTAAGAGTGTGGGACTAGGAGGGAGCGGCTTTTTATGGATCCAATAGTCTTTGGGTTTCAAGGGACGAGGACATCCGTCTACATAGCATAGGGCTTCCAAGGGTTGGTACACAAAATGACCATGGTAATCTTGGACACATCGTTTAGGTAACGGAGGGGTGAAATCCACAATGGTATCATCCAAGGTTTGCATCTTGATTAAAAATCGTTCCAGATCCTCCAAGGGAATACCCCGCACATGGGTTTTCAATTCGGTCAAGGCTTTGGCATAGGTGGTAAACGCAAACCGACTCATGGTCACTTTAAATCGGTATTGTTTAAAATCATTCCATCCTTTGACCACGGTGCCTACGGCCGCCAAACAGGCTACCAACGTACTGTTTTCCAAAAGGGGACCCGCAATCATACCAGCGGCCATCAGGAGTAAGGCCATGCCATTGAACAAGGCATTGATACACCTGTAATGATTCAACATTTTTCGATAACACCACCATTGTTGATGATAAAAGGCATACAAGGAATCCATCCGTTGTAATAATTCCGGGGGGAAGGGAAGACCATGCTGTTTCGATCCATTCAATAACGACACGACGGTTTTCATCTTTACGGCGAAACACGGGACGACGAGGTTTGTACACTCGGTGCTCCTCCTTGTTTATAACTGGTGACAATGCTATTGGTCATGGTGACATTAGCAATTTCACGTCCTTGGGCCAACTGTTCTTGATCTTGTAACAGCATCCGTAAACGTCGTTGTAAATCCGCTTGACGCAAGGTACGAGGGGGTGGAGTCCGAGATCCTCGAGGAGTGGAGGGGCTGGAGGAAGGTGTCCTAGGTGAACCGGGGAAAAGTCGTCGTCGTCTACCACGTCGTCCACCACGACGGCCACCGCCACCACCACCACCACCACCACCACCTCCTCCACCACCACCACCACCACCAGCTCCACCTGCTCCACCACCAGCACCTCCACCACCAGCTCCACCTGCTCCACCACCAGCACCACCACGTCCGCCACCTCTAGTCCTAGGACCACGACGTCCCCCACGTCCATCACCACTTCCCCCACGTCCATTACCCCCTGCACCCGCTGCTGTCCGAGCACCCGCCACTGTTCTTCTTCTTCGTGGATCGGGTGACACCCGTGCGCTTCCCCAAGTAAGGGGGCTGTCCACGGAAGACGGTGGGGTGGTCTGTATACTACCGAATGATTGACTTCCTGCACTTCCTACCCCGGCTGGGGAAGAGGCCTGGGCAGGGGGCACACCATCCAGATCGGACCAACCGGCGACTGTCCTGGGGGAGGGGAGACTTCTCAACAACTCACTGAGGGTATTGGGGTGCATTTCCTCCATGGCGACGTCGAGAAGGCCTTCGTCTCCCGTGAAAAAAAGTTGTTGCATGGTCCCTGGGGACATTTGATTGCCGCTGGCCGCCCCCACCCCCGCCGGGGACACGGTATCGTACGATTGCGGAGGTTGACGGTCATCATCATCATCGGCCATGGTTGCTTTCTCTTTTTACCTGTTCCAAGGGGCTCCCTTTATAGTCGTTTTTTGATAGGTGCGAGTCCATCCTTCGTCTTTTAACAGGTGACTCAATACACGTTGTTGATCGGACGAGGCGGGGTGTAAATCCAACACCAAATAGCCATACGGTCGTGTGGTGGCTTGATGAAACGTCTCCAACGTGTCTTTCCAAGTGGTCGGAAACGATTGAAGCATGACATTGCGTACCCCTAATTGATCTCGGGGGTTCTTGAACGCCACAATGTAATGGGCATTGCGGGATATACTTTTAGCATAGCGACCCACAGGAAACATGTCTTGGCACAAGTACAATACCGTCACCCCTTGATGATGTGAATGTTTGGTGAATAAATCCAACACGCGTTTATCGTGACTCCCTTCATCCATTAAATCATCCAAGACCAGGACCCCATGTCCTTCAGGAAACCATTGGACCAATGCCTCATGATCGGGAATCCCTTCGTGAAACACCACCCCATGATCTTGCATGCCTTGAAATCGATCTTGCCAGGCCCCATAACAATAATGCATTTGGGTCGGTGGGGTTTCAAACAACTCCGGGTTGTCTACCAAGAGTTTTTCCGTAAACACAGTTTTACCACATCCCGAAGGACCCACCACCAAGATAGAGGAAGGAGTATGAAAACGAAACGGTTTCCCCGTTTGCATGATGATGACGAACTACCCTTAGAAAAAAAGGCACCTTTTTATTGGAATCGGTGGGACTCGAACCCACGCATGACCCAATCCCTATCTGAATCAAAGGTCCAAAGGCTCTACCCACTGAGCTACGACTCCGACACCGTTTTCCAACGAACTTTTTTATTTAATGATTACATTGATGATACGGTTGACAACACAGTTGATACCATCTGGCTTCTTGACCTACAATCAATTGTTGAAGGCGTTGACCGGCTTGATGGTCATTACTAACATAATCATGATCCGAAAACTCATTTAAAAACGCTTGCAAGGTTCGTCCACGGGCTTTGGCTTTTAAGTACAACAAGGCGTAATCACCACAACTCTTGCTTGAAATGGCTTGGAGGGACTTGCCATTGGTCACTACATACTTCCAATGTTGGACAATCCAATCTCGTAACGGGGTAGCTTGCACGTACGTGTCCAATGGCAAAGCATAACTGTCCAGGACTTCACACACCTTTCCATCCGTCCACACCGCTAACCAATGTTGTCCCGGTTGATCGTGTGGGTCCGTATTCACAATGTACCCTTGGGGTTGGGTCTTGACAGGACTCTTGGGTAAACGATCACAGGCCACCGTCCCGTAAAAGACAGGGTTCAATTGGGGGTCGTCTCGGGCTAAATAATCCAATTGCACATTATTCAAGGTCACATGTTCCATCTTTAGTGCTGGTAAATGTTATACAACACGGCTCCGTTCCTGTCAATCTCCAGCAAATTCTCAAATTCTCCATACACGAGTACGGTTATATTGACACCGGGGGCAGCTCCAAATTCCAAGACCAGTTGTAAATCTCCCGTTTGCTTGGGGTTGAGGTTTTGACTGTCAGCACATCCATTGGCCACATTGTCAAACATGTACAAGGTACAATTTTTATCTTCGCCCCAATCCAGCAGTTCTACCATATTGCCTTTCTTTTTACACCAGGCACCACTGGCTTGCAGAAAACGGAAGTAGCCTAGATTATCTCGGGTGCCATTGTTGTGCACTAACTGGAGGGTTTCATAAGGGTATTCTTCTCCTTTGACAATCTGTCGAATGGAGGTCAGACCAAATTTCTGGAAACAGAACGGATCTCGGGTCACATCTCCATTGAAGGCACGGCTGTCCAGTAATCCCACAATCAATCGGTCAGGTATTCTGTTTTGAAACAGGTTCGGGATATCAAAGCGGACCAGGTTGTTTTGCATGCTGAAGGTCCGGATTTCACTGCGGACGGTCGGGTAAGCCGCCACTTCTCCTTCATTGTGTCTTTTGCTAGATATACTCTGGTAGATGGCGTCATTCAAACGCAGTTGGCAGAGATGAAACCGTAGTTTCACATCCCCTTCCATCAATCGGCCAGCTAGACCCACTCCATTCAAAAACAGGTTCGGGCCATTGAAATGAAATTTCATCTTGATTTCGATGCCTGGCACCAACAGTTTGCCGGTGTGAAAGACTTCCAAGTGCGGGGTAAACACTAGACTGTGGGTAAGACCTGCAGCATACTTGGCGGTTTCGGCTATCATGGCATCCAAGGCTCCTTTGTGATTGGCAGGGAGAGCGGTATAGGCTGCATGCGGTCCAGCTTTGTTAGTATTGTTGGCAGTCCATTCGGGTGGGAAATCCACTTGATTGAACCATCCTTGGGGTCCTAACACGGTCTTGCCATCTTCTCGATCATAATTCAGCAAGGTTTCTAGGTAAGCTTTGTAATGATACGTGTCGGATTGTGGACTGATCAACGTGCCATTCAACTGCAAGTCAATTTGCTTGATGATGGAATGGGCCAAATTATTGACGGGCCACAATTTTTCATTGGCCACCAAGTTCCCAGCATCGTCCTTTTTCAAACTCAATTCCATGGTAAAGTAACTGCGTCCCAAATCCACAAAATCGTCCAACCCCGGTATGATGAATTCCATGGGATTGATACCCGTGGTGGTGGGTTGGATGGTGACCATGCGATAGGCATTGATGCTAATGTCGGTCGGTGGCACCTTGAAAATCCGTAAGGCAGGGTTGACGGTCCCTTCGGAACGCTCGTGAGCCGGGGCGGTTTGTGTACTCACGTCAGGCATGTTTAACGTCGTCGAGTGGTACCCCGTCGTCGTCGTGAGGGGTTTTTATAGCGTCGTCGTCGTGCTAAACGTTGTCTCAAATCAAACCCGGGGACTCTCATCACCTCGGGACTTAACCAGCCACCACGTTGTCCTCTCCTGAGTTTCCAAAACGGATACAGTCCACCCCATTGAGACAACCCTCGATTACTACGAATCCGTCGAGGTCGTGAATGCACGGGTTCCATGTTCACACTCCCAAAATATCACGTGCACGTTTGGTTTGTTTGGGAAATAAGGCAGTGGCTACACGCACGGCGTCTTTCACGTTCTTATGACTCAACGCTTTCTTGGCTTGTTTGGTGATTTCTTTTTTAAGGACGTCTTCGGCTTTGCGTTTGATACCTCGTGTCAAACCCGTTTCCAAGCCTCTCTTGATATTACTAGGCAATTTAAAGGATTTCGCGTCCTTATAAGACCTTGCAACCCCCCACGCATCAGATCCGTCATCACTCCTTTGCCTTGTTGATCATACCACTCGTCGGTTCGAAATCGTGTCAAACTTCCCCCACGCATGGTGTCTTCTTCTTCACCAGGGATAAACGTTTTTGTCTGTGCTTCACGTGACCCCCTTTTTATACCGTCATCGTTTTTTCCGAAAAGCGGCTTCCAACCCTTTTTTAGCCCCGTAACTCGCGGCACCACTTGCGGCACCCAACGCCACGGCTTTCCCTCCAGCGATCAAGGCTGGAATGAGGGCGGCCAGGGGCAAGAGACCCCCTCGTTGCCTTCTTCTTCGTCTCATTCGACGCACTCTTGTCTTGGGCATCTTTGTTTGTTTTCACAACCCTTGTTTTCTTTTTATACTCACATGACGTTGCACGTAAACGATTCCCCCGCCCACCGTTTGCGTTTCCCACTTCGCATTTCTTCCATACGTTTCTTCGTTGATCTTAGGTAATTCTTTTTGGCTAACTTTTCTACCCCTTTGGTGATGGACCAAGCGGCCTTAGGAATCCCGGCAATCACTGCGTTGACCCCTTCCCCCGCTTGTGGACGCTGTGGTCGTCGTCGTCGTCGTCGTCGTCGTCGTTTCGGAGGCATGATTGATTTGGGTTCCCTTCTCGTCTCTCTTTTTTATGTCTTTTTGAAGTGTAACGTGACAATGGTATGACCTTCACCAAACTTGACCAAGTCTCCTCCTCTACCAATGGTTTCAGCCACTTGAACGTGAATCATTTCTACCACCTCGTTACGAAGAGACATGTATTGAATGTGCAACGGCTCAAAATACAGGTTGCCACGTGCTTCTCGCTTGTACTGGATTTCACGTAACAAATCAGTCACGCGATTGCCCACCACCGTGCTGCCTGCCACGTCGGAGTACACGTGCAACGATCGTGTGGGTTCACCCACCACGGAACGAAACGCCACATTCAAGTTGGTGAAACGCCACCCACAACTCATACTCAATTGTAAATAATCCGGTAAAATAGAACGCACCGTCCAAAAGACCGCGTTCCCCTGACCGTCGGTGACATCGTTCCAATCATTGTCAGCGGGTTTTGTCATGTTGGGGATTTGATCCCCCATGAATTCTTGTTGTAAGTTGGGTCCCAAAATCAACCCACTGTCAATTTTACGTAACCATCCCATCTTGAGCGCTAACTTGGTGTAGATGGTTAGGGCTGGCGTGTCGGTGCCGCAATGGCAGATATTGGTGTTGTCGATGAGCAGATCCTCGCCTTCCCACTTGAACTTGACGTAGGTGTGTTTGCCTTGATCATTGGTAAACCGACCACCTTGAACGGCCGTTTCCATACGTTGTTGTTCCAAGTGAGCAATGATGGCTTTCATGAAACTCACGCCATCCACCACCCAATCCAAATCTTTCACGTCATTGATGATGCTTCGCGCGGTGTCTACTCGCGAGGTCATTTCCCCGTCTTTTGCACCCGGTTTGGGATAAGTTTGGGCCCAGGACACCCCCATGACGTACCCATTTTTCTTCACCAACTCATACAAATTGACACGAGCATCCGGTAAGGAAATGGCACTCAACCCCACTTGCCAACCACCTCCCGTGAGCTGTAACGGTTGAGGTAAACGAATCTTGAAGGAATTAGGTTGGTTGTTGGGAAATTCACGTCGGTTGGCATGACTGGGTAACGTCACGTAGAACGACATGTTGTCTTTCTTCTTCACACCACCACTTCCCTTTTAAAGTGGAGGGTCAGGAGGGTACGCCCTTCACCAAATTTCACCAGATCCCCATTGGTTTCGGCCAACTGGGTTTCGACGATTTCCACCACTTCGTTGCGTACTGGGATATATTGAATATGTCGAGGTTCAAAGTGGGTGGTGTTTTGAGGCTGGTACTTGATTTCTCGTAAGAGATCGGTGATACGACCCCCCACCATGCTGCTGGTCCCTACATCACAATACACGTGCAAAGGACGTGTCGAGGGAAATTCCAACGAGGGACGAAAGGTCTGGTTCAAATTCACAAACCGCCAATTACACGTCATACTCAAGTTCAGATAATCCCCATCCACTTTCCAAAAGGCGGGCTTGTTGCTGCCATCCAGGACATCGGTCGGAATGGGAATGGAGTCCGAATGAAATTCTTGCAAGAGATTCGGACCCAATCGATACTGACCGGGGGACACTTGTTCAATCCATCCCATTCTCAGCGCCAAGGTTCTGCCCCATTCCACGCGTGCCACTTGTCGTTTGTAATCCACATTGACGGTATTCAACACCAAATCCCCTTCGGTGGTCCATTCAAACGTCGGGTATAATTTGACGCCATTGTCCTCGGCCCATTTGTTTTTGGGTTCGGTTTGTTTGGCACGGGCTTGCACGTAACGGTACACCAATTGATGAAAAAAGTGCGATCCCGTCGACGAGGCCATCTCCTTTCTCATATCTCGTCCGTACACAAAGAGTTCGCGTCGTTGATGCCACCATCGATCGTCCCCTTGATCGTCTTGGGCATACACCCGTTCGTGCCATCGTACGTACAACAGAGGATGGGAATCACCCACGCCTCCTTCTTCCGCTACCACCGGAATGGTGGGTAAGGATAAACTCACCATACCCACCATCCATCCTCGTCCCACAAATCGGATGGGTTTAGGCAATCGGTTTCTGAAATGATGACTCTTGTTCCCAGGAAACTCTTTAGTACTCGCATGACTCATCAACGTCACGTAAAACGAAGAGTTGGGCACCAATGTCATTGTTTTAGCGGCGTCGACGTCGTTTGCGGGGTCGAAGGGATGTCACGTCTCCACGAGCAATCCAACTATTGTACTTGTCGGGCCACCCTTTCCACTTGACCAACCAACGACCTTTTTGTCGCTTAAGTACCTTCTCGATCCGAAACACCTCGGATACATGGACTTTTTGTAAATCCTCTTCATAAAACGTACCTTGGACGGGGGTCTCATCCCATTCGCGAATCTTATACGTGGGGACAGGGCCCGGGACCACACGATGCACCACAAACACTTCTTCGGTCCAACCGGGTAAATACCCTTTTTCAAAGGTACGATGAATCGTATTGAGACGGACATGATCCCCCACCTTCAATTGGGGTTTTTTGTAACCTTTCAATCGTTTGGCATACAATCGTTTCCACACGGCTTCTTCGTTGTCCCACGTCACGTTTTCGGTGGGCATACCAATACTTCGATGACGAGTGGCATTATACCCCTGCACCAACTCGGGTAAGACATCGTCAAATTTCAACGTGTTGGCCGCGGTCAAATAACGGTACAACCGTTCTTTCAAGGTGCGGTTAAATCGTTCCACCACACTGGCTTTGGCATCCCCTTCGGTTGAAAAATGATTGATGTCTTGCTCGTCGACCCATC
Organism: Siderastrea siderea; assembly: GCA_964030785.1. Lineage (NCBI taxonomy): Eukaryota > Metazoa > Cnidaria > Anthozoa > Scleractinia > Rhizangiidae > Siderastrea > Siderastrea siderea. Next base: position 45,903,775 of record OZ034971.1, on the reverse strand, counting down.
GTTGAAAGGTCCGATTATAAAATTCTTTCCCTCGATCCGTTTGCAATTGATTCGGGTGACGTCCTCCTTGTCTCACAATCTTCTCAAAGGCTTTCACGAGGGCCACGCCGGTTTTGGTTTTCAACGGTTCGACCCACGCGTACTTGGACAAGACATCCACGACCGTCAACAAGTAGCGTATACCCCGATTATGTTTGGCCAAACGTTGCACTTCCACTAAATCCGCGGCCCATTGATCATCCAAGCCCCCTACGATCACGGGTAAGGTAGCAAAACGACGACGTCGGGGTTTATGCAAGGTGTAACCCACATCCTGTTCCAACACCCGTTGGGCTTTTTTCAAAGGGAGACCCTGGGCTTTAGCAAATCGTTGCACCCCACCTAAACTCCCCGGGGCACGAGGATCATGGTAACGGTTTAACCATTGTTGCGAGACACTGGCCTTCTTCTTCTTCGTTGACGACACAGGGCGTTTGGTTTTCTTCAACCATGAGGACGACGAACTCCAGCGTTGGGTTCTCTTTCGAGGGGCCATACTTTTTGGCATTCACCCCATAAGGTCGATATGGTGGGGACCGTGTGGGGATGCGCCTTTTGAATGATTCGATACCATCGCCATGCCTCTGGGTGAGCTTTTAACCATAAGACAAACACCACCCATCGATATAGGTTGCAGTCCACATGGGTTTCTTCAAAGAGGTGGAGAGGATGCGTGTCCTCGGGACAAGGGGGTATGGGGATTTGGGACCCGGGTTGATGATCATATAAGACTTGACAAAGGGTTTGATGACATTGCCATTGCCCCAGGGACAAGACAGACTCCCATGCATCACACACAGACTCCATGGTAACATTGATAAAAAATTTTATTCGTTCTCTCATTTAAAAGAGACCTAGACGTCCGCAGCTGATGGTCTCTAGACCTTTCTGCCAGTTGTCCACACTGTCACTGTACTTAGGGGGTGGTGGAGCTGGGGCTACCATCATTTCTTGACGGTTCTTGAGATCTTGAATTTCTCGTAACAATTGTTTCTCATACTCTGTCAGGGACCGTTCTCGTTCCACGTCCTCTTTCCTTCTGACTGGAGGACCAGGGATGTCTACTCCACGTTTGGGATATCCTTGAGCATCACGGGTGGGTGCTTCAGCTTGTTGATCGGCTTTTTTGGGAGGGTTGTCATGAAACCAACTCCAGTACTTGGGACCCAAGGGTTGATCGGCCCATCGGAAGAAGCCACACGTTTTCTTGGAACAAGTCAGAAACAAGCGATCGGGGTTCTGAGTCGAATGACTCTGTTGTAGCGTGGCGGGTTCACGGCAAAAGCATTGTAAGCCACCCCACATGTCCAACACTTCTACATGAGGTTGACTATACACGGCTTTCATATACTCCAGAACTTGATCTTGTCCACAAAACAGCAAACACGGTTGCATGGGACATTTCACATACTTCCATCCCTTTTGAGATTCTCGGGCCTCCAAACGCACCTCATGGCAAGGGCATACCATAGTGTCCACCGAACTGGGAGGAGGATCTTCGACATACGTCACCATGTATTCAGATGGGGACACCATATCATTCAATTCTTTCATCATATCTTCCACCGCAGCTCGGGTGTCTTCCACGACCTCGCAGACCACAGGATCACAGTCCACGGGCGTCATATGTTGAATGGTCTTCTTCTTCTTCTTCCCCTCTGGGGGATGGGTTGATTTTCTCTTCCGATCGGTGGACATCGTACTCAAGGTTGATGTCACCCCTACCGACCATGCCTTTTTATACCTTAGACCCTTGACTGTCATTGGTCAGCTTATTCATTCCAAATAAGGACTTGTTATCTTCCCATTGGTCAGCTTGTTGAATCCAAATAAGGACCTCTTGTCTTCCCATTGGCCCGTTGTCCCTATTTAAGACGGTCCCTTGGTCACTAGATCTTCATTCTCAAAAGCCATGCCCCCAGACATTGACATGATCGGAGAACAAGATCTCGGTGCCTTGGAACTGCAAGTGGGTCATGGCCATGTGGTCTATACAGGGGGAGCCAAAGGTACGGATGCCCTCGTGGAAGAACATGCCAAACACTTTGGGATGCAACTAGAAGTCCTCGTCCCCCCGAACCATCCTCGAGCCACTTTCATCACCCCTTCTACCGTGGAAGTCCTGATGCTGGCCAACCCCCATCTTCACCAGGCGGCTGAGAAACTAGGCAAACAAATGCCCAGTCATTTTTACACCCTGCAATTGCTGCAACGTAATTATCAAATTGCCAAAAAAGCCCATACCATCTATGCCTTTGGCATCTTGGAACCGGATCATAAACGCGTGAAAGGAGGCACTGGTTGGACTGTGCAATTGGCTATGGATCAAGGCAAACCCGTCTACCTGTTTGACATCCCCAGTCAATCATGGTACCGCTCGGACCATTACTACCAAGTCAACGAGAATGCCGCCACCCTGGTCACTGGCAGTCAATTTGTTCCTTGGGGACCCAAAAAGCCCACCCTTCATCAAAGCAGTGCTATTGTGGGATCCCGGGATGTGGACGAGAAAACCCGAGCCGAAATTCAAGCCTTGTTCAACCGCACCTTCTGTCTACCCGAGAACATTGATCAATTACGTATGGAACTGGAAGACTTTCATTTGTAATTGTACATAGCCCTTTTTATTTTTTATTTTTTCAATTTCTTAGTTTTTATTTTTTCCAATTGTACATAGTCATTTTTAGTTTTTCAACTTCTTAGTTTTTTATTTTTTTCCCATTGTACATAGCTTTTCTTTTTAGTTTTTATTTTTTCAAATTGTAGATAGCTTTTTTCAATTGTAAATAGGAGCGCCCCACCCGCGTGGCAAAGAACACAGACCACCCTTTGTAAAAAAAAACATCAACTCTTTTTTTAATTAAAAAATAAAAAACTGACAACACTGAGTTTGCACGTTCATCATAAATAAAATGTCTCTTGACTCACAGCAGCCTTGACTCACAATAATCTCAACAGGAATAAACAAAATGTTCAAGTCTATTTACAGTTGTAACACACGCCGTACACTCTCCATCGCTTCCCTCTCCATCTCTTCTAGGCGTTTGTATTCGTCCCGTCTTTCCTGCACCACCACTTTAAAAAAATAGGCAATGGCACCCCAATCATCGTCTCTGTGGACTCGGGACATGTGCTCACTCAAATACTCATCCAGTTCCTTAAATTGCAACAATGTCATGGGCCAATATCTCTCCATCGTCGTCCACGTCAAATGGTTCTTTATCCAGGGAATCACCCGACGGACCAATGCTTTGTTTAGAGACCGGACCGTCTCGGGATGAGGGCGTCCAACACCATTCTCCCCCTCCACCAGGTACAACAAAAATAAACGAAGAAAGGCCGCCACACGATCTCTATTTAACCGGCGCCATGTCTCCTGTCTCCTTTCATACATGCGCATGGTCTGGCGTTGGATGGGCGTCCTCTCCGGTCCCACTCTCCTCCTCAACGACTCTTCTCCTCCCACGTTCACCTCACTGGCAAGGGAACCCAATGGCCTTCTCGTTTCGGACATTTTTTCCCGCACACCACAAACATAAGTCACTTAGGACCGGCTCAAAGCTAGGAATGGCGTCCTGTGGCCTCGCTTGACTTATATACCCCGATCTGCGCAATGCACCATGGTCTATCTAAGGAGGGGGGAGGGGGGTCCCCCCACCCCTTCCCCTCCCACAGCATGATGGGTCTTTCTCTCATTGGCCCCTTCCCTCCCACGTGACCCTTTTGTTTCTCTATAAAAACCACCGTCTCATTTCACACTTCAACTCATGGATGATCCAGAAACCCAACAAGTGATGGCTCAACCCAAACCATGTGTGATCTGTTTGACGCCTGTCACCGATAATACCAAGTTGAGCTGCTGTGGTCAACCTTGTCATACCCCCTGTGCCAAGGACTATCTCAAGAAACGTACCTACGCGTCCTCCTGTCCTAGCTGCCACCGAAACGCTCACCGGAGGTCTCTTTCCACCGATCCTCCATCCAACCCATGTGTATTCTGTGCGATACAAGTCTACTATTCTGCCAAGTTGAGGTGCTGTGATAAACCTTGTCACCCCTCCTGTGCCATGGAATGCAACACACCCAACCCAAATCCGTCTCACAACCCCCATTGCCCAAACTGCCAACACGCTGTTCCTCTTTCCGTCATGGAGACCACCCCTAGACGATATAGCCGCGACCTTGAGTTTAGGGAGGAAGTTAACAAAGTTCACTGGCCTGGTGGTGATTGGTGGCATGGTACTCTTTATGAAAACGAGAACACCACCACGAGCGGATACTGGGGACTACTCCCAGATCCAGTTGATACTAACCACAAAACCCTGCACTATCTGGGAAAGAACCAAAGTGACGTCATTCCCCGCATGAAGAGCATTTTGAGTCTTCCCTGCACTATCTGGAAAAACCTTGCTCACTCAACCCCAACACAAATGGCATCGTTTGGTGTATGACAAACGAGTCATTGATCCCCGCACCTTCAAGACCAACCCCTATGGCTACCAGTGAAAACCCAAACAAGATCGTGGACCCTCTATTAAGGAACACTCAGGAAAACAATCAGCAACATACCCCAAGCGAAGTCCTTTCACACATGAAGAACATTTTGAGTTCTCAGTAAGGACACCATGTTTGTAAACAAACGTATAACAATAAAACGTGATTTATTCATTTTGTGTTGTTTTCACTCCAAAGGACCACCCCCGTTCCACAAATTGGACTTTGGACTTTGAGCCCGCGTTTTCTCAGCGGTTTTAACCCACCTTGAGCCCACGATCCTTTTTTCCAACTGGTCAGCGGTTTCCCATTCCACTTCCGGTGATGACGTCACTCAACCAATCAGAAGCCAGGAAAATGTCCATACGAGCCCCCTTTACTACTAAAGAAATAATGACGTCACTGTAGCCCAGGGTATCTTTTTCCCTTCCGTTTAATTCTGCAAGTAAAGGGCTTCGTGATCATTTCGTTCAATTCGCTCAACAAATTAGCAAAGCGGCTGATTTTCTTTTCTCAAGTTTTTTTTGTCCACTTCGTGTATTAGGTAGCTCTTTGGTTCTTGATGATGAATGAACCGCAAGATAACATTTGAAACATTGAGCTACAGTATGTATGCAAATTGTGTCCGTTTGTGCCACTCTCTCAGTATGCTGCCTGTTGAGGCACAGTAGGTGTTGTTCATGTCGTCTTGATCAGGTAATGTCTGTTTGACCTTAAAATAATGAAGTTTTTCTTTCTCCAAAGTTGCACTGGTTCACATAAGTTTGCTTGTCTTTGTCGGATTGTAGCTGATCAGGGAGTTCGAACGAATTTTAAAAATTTTTTGTACCCATTTTGCGTCCTAAATTGCTAAAATATTGCACCCTCTACCTCGGCTGCTTGCGAAACCCTGCCTTCTTGTAAACCGGCCCTAACAGCCCATTTCGTGTATAAAAATTCTTTTTTGTTACTCTTTTGCGCAATATAAGTTTCTGTTTCGTACTTAAGTTCAATTTTAGCCTTAAATCCCACAATGTTTGGACAAGTTTGTTCCGATCACTAGAAAATAGTTCTTGTCTATTAAAGTAAGTTCCATAGAGATTTGTAGACCAATTGGTTTAACTCTTTCACTATTTCATCCGGAACTGGCATGAGAGAGCATATATAAACTAATTTTTGTGTAACCGCAGGGATTTGATGACTGCCACCCTCCCGTAAAGCGACAAACTTTCTAAGACCCTAGGTTCAGGAGTTTTTTATATCTTATCCAGATTTTCAATGAAATGTTTTTCCCGAAGAAGGGTTGGATCATACAAACAGAAAACTCCTAACGCCTTGTTTGGTTCACGGGGCCATTTGATACCGAAAGGTTTTGTTTTATTATTTCTACAGGATCCAATCCACAAACCTTCTGTTTTACTGTAGTTAATCATTAGACCTGATAGCAATCTGAAAGTTTCTAATAAATCGAAAAGAACTCGGGCTGAGCTTTTATCTGCAAGAGTTGCTGTTATATCGTCCGCGTACTGAAGCAGTTTTGTTTCTTGTCCATCAATAGAGATGCCTCTTATGCTCGTATTCTGTCCTCGTATTCTGTCCTATAACTTCCACAACAAAAACAAAGAGGTAGGGAGATATTGGGTCCCCTTGTTTAACCCCACGCTCTAAAGCAAAAAAATCTAATGCAAAACCATTATTTATAACACAGCTTTGAATATTCTTATAAAAAATTTTTACCCAGCGTATGAAGTCTGTGCCAA